>PNEQ01066474.1:0-91455 GCA_003012365.1 Medauroidea extradentata | reverse complement strand
ATTTGTTTCAATCAATTGTTCTAAAAAGTTGAAAGTGTTTGTTTGTGTAAAGTGGGCATTTATACAGTGTTAATATGTCAGAGTGCCTATAATACCGTAAGTTATTAGATATTTTTACGTGTTTTCCGTAAATCAGTGCTAAAATTTACCAATTAAAATACCTCAAGATTTTGGATTTTCCGGGGTTGGCAGCTATGTTCAAGCGGAACATCACCTACTTCTGTCTGGATTCTTACACAATGTATATCACTTTTTTCGGAGGCTGAAAACACTTTAGTTTCTACTTTTTCTGTTGACACAGGAACAAAAGAAAGAAATTTCAAAGTCCCTGTAACAGTTAAGTGTCATTCCATTTTAAATCAACAAATCGAGGTTGCTGCATGATTTATGATTTTCATACTAATTTGTAGTTTGTTGGAATATACTTTCTAGAGCACTTTAGTTCAAATAATGTTTTTATATACACATTAGATACTAAAATTTGCCTTTTTAGTTCTTTTTGTAATTGGCGGTCATTAATTATCTAATTAACCTAGAAAGTAGAACTTGGTCTCATATTAAAGTTAAAAAGATGAGGCTTTAAAGCATATATTATTCATACAAATTCATTCTTATTTGTGAGTTGCATAACCTCTGGAATTGGGCCAAAAAATTTAAGTTTTTTCAGATATTCTCAATTTTTTTACGTTACGAAGGAGAACAGTACCAAAGTCGGTAATTTTTTTTTGTATTAACAGAGTATAAGTAGTAATTGTACAAAAAATATTGACCTGTTTTTTCAATCCTTCATTATAAAAAAATTGCCAGAATTATTGAAAAATTTAAAAATTGCCATTTTTGACGTCATATATTTTTATGTAGGACTGGTGATAAAATTTTGAAAAAAAAAGGTGAGGTATTCTCCTTGTAGTTTATATTAAAGTAATAAAAACATCGAGTTGTTTTTTTAAGTCCTTTTAGGAAAAAATTCATTTTCAGTTATTCACTGTTTAAGTAGGTACAAAGAACATTAGTTTTTTTTTTTTATATTTAAAATATTGCACAAACTGGACATGTGTAAAATTAAAGCTAACATGATCTATGCACTTCTACAGTGTTTTTCTGTATACACATAAGTTGGTAGCATTTGTGAGGTTATATTATGTATGCATAATCTGATAGTTACAGAATATATGAACACAACTAACATAATCAATTAAATTTTAGTTTACCTTATTAAGTAGTAGGAAATATAGACAATTCCACTCTCACATAGTTTCATGAACGTTTAAAAGTCTGGAAAGAAGAGTATTCATTTCATTCATGATGTTGTCAGTTTGAGCATTGTGCATGAACAACTCAGTCAGACGTAAAATACGGAGAACATTTTTATGCTTAAGCCAAACTTTATCTTCTGGTTTAAGTTTGAAGGATGTTCTGGGTCCTGTTGGATGAAAAAATGGAACCAAGTATTCCCTATCATCAGTCTGTAGATCATGACACACATCTTCAACCTTTGCTAACCACCATAAGGAGTCATAGACACAACAAATGTAGTCACTTTTCTTAGGATGCACTTGAAGGGGAGGTGCCGCATAATTTTTTGTGATTTTAACTGTTACATGTTAACTTGTGTATGATGTTTGGCTGATTTGTACATTTTTCAGATCAAGAGGTTTAAATGCATGATTACTGCAGGTACTTGGTATCGTCGTAGCTTTCTTAAAATGTGAATCCAAAAATGTGTTTGATTTGTTTATTTCTTCTCAGCTCACATGAAAGTAATGAATGCCTTGAATGTTATGTTTACAAAAATTTAACATGTCAAGGGATGTCAATATAATATATGGTCATTACGAGTTCTTTGTAAATTTGCCTTTCTGACAGTACTTTTTGTAGTAGCCCCAACTCCATCAGAAGGCCCCTTCCCGTGTGCTGTTGCAAAAAACTGCCACTCTGATTTTAATCCAAAATCTTTACTGTGGTAACATAAGTTATTTAAGTTCTTCTTGTTTTTATACTGGCCTGCTGCACCATCTGTAAAGTACAACACCTTTTGATGCCTAAGTAAGTAGTTTTTATGTGAGTAAGCAAGACGTTCTGAAAGGAACAAATGGTAACTCTGTTATGAGTAATACTATCGCTGATGAAGCAGAAGCTTTTGCAGACTGAAGAGTCATTAACTTTGATGTACACTACAAAAGGATGAACAGTTGCTTGAGAATTTGACGGGTGATATGATTGGTCCTCATCTTGCATAACAAACGAAAAGTTTAAAGAAAATTGCAATTATAATGCAAGTGTCGCTTTCAAGATTTTGCTTCTTCTCTTTCAAAAACTTTGACTGTTGTTTAGAAATGGAATGGTGCACTTTCAACTTTTGCATATTTTCATCAAGGCTGTCCAAAAAATATGCAAATGACTTCACAACAGTAATCAACTCACATCTATCTGTTGATAGCCACTGTTTGAAGGTAACTTCAGAATTTGCTTCAAAGTCTTCAATACTCAGAACATCTTTGACAGGTTCAAAACCAGGACATGAAATACATGAGTTAAGCATACTTTTTTCACTATTAATGTCACAAACAGCAATTTCAAGAACTTCTTTATAGGTAAGTTGTGTGTTAATGCCAGACAACATTAACTTGACATTCTGAAGAGCAACACAAACACACACAGAATGTGTGTCACTTGAGCCAGCTAACACACACCATTTAGGCCTCAGTTCTGCAAAGTTATATATCTTTAGTTCTGGGCGATTTTCTTTTAATTTACAATAGAGTTCCTTTAAATTACACAGTACTAATCGCTTGGGAACTTTTTCCTTTATGCCTTCTACTTTAACTGATGGACAGTCTTTCATACCTGGCATGACTCTGCTGTTTTCATCATCATTAAAAAAAATCTTTTACCATTGCTTTACTTTCCTCAGTTAACATGTTTTTAGTTTTTTTATTTTCAACTTTAGGCAAAATGCCATATTTCTCTGTTAACAATCTACAGTTTCTTGCTAAGTATTGACTTACATGTAATTCTTCTTGAATTTTTCGATAGCTCCATGATTTGGGAGCTGGACTTAGAATTTGAATTTTTTCTTGAGTTGTTTTTGCTAAATCTATTTTCACTTTGAGCTCTGCAATTAAATTCTTGTGTTCAAAAGCCAAGTCAGTAGTATCAGCAATGTTTTCTTGAACCTCCGCTACATCACATTCAAAAGACTGTGAGAGTTTTTTTGAAACTGCAATTGATATTCTTTTTTACTTTATTTTTCAAAGCAACTGATCATTTTTCATTGCAAAGTTTTTGAATTTTTCATGGGGAAACACCAAGAACAGAACAGACTTCATTAACTGATTCCACTACAACACATTGAGGTTCAAAAACTTCATCTACATCAGAAATAGGCATATTCTCATTCCAATGTTTAATTTTGGAGAAGCAGTTAGTACACAAACACTTACCAGGAACATGCGACAGGTTGTTTGCCTGCATATCTAATGTAATTTACCGAAGTGACTTCTTTATAGGTTTCTTGTGTACATTAAATGGGTCTGAACACACTTTACTATGTACATATAATATGTAATAAGTTATCCAGAAATTTTTTTTCACTATATGTACACCCACTATTTAGATCTTCAGATCTAATCCTTAATTTTAATAAATTTTGTTCATCATTGTTAAATTCATTAATTTTTTTCAATTTAGATTCTCTTAAGTATGATAGTTTACTACAGTTTTCTTGTATGAGAATACCTACTGAACACTCCTTTTTATTCACCGTTTTAATTTAAATAACAAATAAAACACTTGCACAAGTACAAATAGCTCTTCACTTTCTTCAAAATAATTAACTACAAAATGACAACTTGACATGTCCGCAGCTTCCTGTCTCAATCAACAATGACCTGTTTATCTTCTGTGGAGATGCGCTTACAATGTCAAGTCAGAATTGGAATATATTTATATTCCTAATGTGTAATGGTAATATATATAAAATTTTTTTACATATTCATTTTTTTTCCTGAAAGGACTTAAAAAAACTCAATGTTTTTATTGCTTTAATACATACTACAAAGAATATTGTCACAATTTTTTCAGAATTTTATCACCAGTCCTAAATAAAAATATTTGACGTCAATTATGGCAATTTTTCAATTTTTCTATAGTTCATGCAATTTTTTTATAATGAAGAACTGATAAAAACAGGTTGATATTTTTTGTACAATTACTACTTATACTCTGCTATTACAAGAAAAACTATCGCCTTTGGTACTGTTCTCCTTCATAACGTAAAAAAATTGAGAATATCAGAAAAAACTAAAAATTTTTTGCCTAATTACAGAGGTTATGAAACACACAAATCAAAAAGAATTTTGTATAAACAATATATGCTTTAAAGCCTCATATTTTTAGCTTTAATATGAGACCAAGTCCAGCTTTATAGGTAAATTAGATAATTAATGACAGCCAATTACAAAAAGTACTAAAAAGGCAAAATTTAGTGCACTATTGTATCTATTAATGGGTATATATAAAAAAATATTTGAACTAAAAATGTAAAAAATATATTTTTGTACCTTAGGTAGTACGGTCCAACAAACTACAAAATTCTGTGAAAATCTAAAATCATGCAGCTACTAAATATTTCAAATTTTGTTGATTTAAAATGGAATGACCCTTACAGCTTCATGAATTTGCCGTTCTAACAATTTCTCTTCCTGTAGGTACTCTTCGTTAGTGACATAGAAAAATACTATCGCAGTTATATTCTTACTTCCCCATTCAAACAGTTGTTTAGATGTCATAATTTAGTTTGACAGGAGGTTTTGAAGACTAGCTTTAGCTGCAAGCCTTTTTATGGTGCCACCAACACAATCACATACGCCCTTGCCATGAGCAGTTACATCATAAAAATGCCACTCTGTATTAATGCCATGAAAATTATTTCTGTGGTAACATAGATTTGCAAAGTTTTTCCTATTTTTGTATTGGGCAACAAACCCGTCAGAAATATAAATAATTATCTTCAAGTTTGGAAGCATCTCTTCTTTTAAAAAATATATAATTTTCCTTTGAAATGCATGCACCAAAATAGTATCATGTTTCAAACACTCTGAACTGCAAACAAAACTCTTGTATTGTGCTTCATTAGCCTTATAGTAAACTACAAATGGATGAACAGAGGCCATTGAGTTATCCAGTGGAAAGATTGTGCTTTGTCTTGCAAGACAAAAGAATAGTTTTCCGCTGAGTCACATGTTACCACAGCTTCATTTGAACAAAGTGCAAATTTTTTGTCTGAGAAAAATGCAGATTTCTGTTTGGCAACAAAATCATGTTGTTTCAGTGCTTTTAACTGGTTTGAAAACTCTTCAACAAAATCCTATGCTGATTTACAAAACGGTTCAATAGTTCACCAATCGACGGAGACCCACTGCTTGTATGTGACATTTTCTATTATTTCTTCTTCAAAACTTGTCAGCAAAGCTTCCTTGAAATCGGATATGTTAGGACGTGAATCACACTCATCTACATAACACATTTGCCCTGGTGGGTTACACATAATTTGTGCCAAGCAGTCTTGATATGATTTCAAAGGTTTAAAATCTCCATTCAGACTGATTTTATTTGAATTGCCTCCGGCAATCATTAGTTTAACATTCTGGTGTATTGTACATACACATATAACATGTGTTCCACTACCTCCTGCTATTACACAATTTTTGGTCGGAGGTCGGCAAATTTGGAAAATCCAATCTTATGGACCGAGTACTTTGTTTTGAACGCTTAATGAATTTCTAGTAAATTCCCCAATATTAGCCTATTTTGAACTTGAATTAGAATGCCATCATTGTTTTTCATGGAAACGTAATGATTCTTGCCTGGCATTAGTCTGCTGATTTCATCACTGCTATAAAATTCTTTTACCTCAACAACTGTTTTTTCATCCAAGGGTTTACCAGGCTCTGGGTCAGCAGTGGATAAAATTCCTTTTTTTTTTGTATTGCTTTGGCTTTCCTAGCAAAGTAATTTGTTACTCTGAATTCATTTTCAATTTTACAGCATGACCAGCAAATTTGTAATCTTTCATTTAGTTTTGCATTCTTGAATTTTTCTTTTAGTTGTTCAACTATCTCCAACTCTGCATTGTTAGTGTTGCTGTTATCACCATCATCTTCAACATTGAAAAAAGATTGTTTGTAGGTAGTTTTAATCTTTTCCATTTTTTCTGTACAATACTTCTTAGAACTTTGCATTTTCTTCTTACTAACTGGTGACTCTCCAAGAGATGACAAAGAAACATTTAAGTGAGTTAGTGCAACGTCTTGATTCACATATATACTCTCACCACTTGGACTAGGCTGTATATCTTCACTAGGCTGCAAGTCATCTTCTGGATTCAGGAATTTTTCTTTCCCTAACTGCAGTCTGCATGGTGTGCAGATTTTCACATGTTGTTCAATCCCATAATTTAATGAAACCATATTCTCTGTAACACTTCTTAAAATTTTTTTCACCCAATGTCACTTCCTTTTTATAAGGTCTACAGCAGTAAGTTGACCATTTCCTGTCACCTTCCATTTCAAGTCATAGAAGATATACTTTCATCATATAAACTTGAGATGCAAATAAAAACTATGCATTTAAAGGCTACTGAAGCACAAGCAGAGCCTGATGTGTATATTTGAAGAGCTGAATCTGAACTGAGCAGATCTGGTCTCATCACTGTGCAAGAGGACAGCTAGAACAAATAAACTGTCTGTGAGTCAGTATGCAGCTGCATGGCTTTGAAGTAGATAAGCACTTATCTTCTGCCACCTAAATACTCATCTTGTCAGAGCAACAGCTCTCCTTGTCTCGCCTGTGTGGGCATGCATACTGTGGGGATAATAAAAATGCCAGTAAATAAATTTACAATTAACAGTGCACTATAAATATTAGGTTTTAAATGGAATTTGCCTGTAATCTGCTAAAAATAAATTGGCTGCACTGAGCAGCACATGTAAACTTAATTTGTATATATTACACCTTAGAAGGAAGACCAATAGTGATATCAAATTTCATCCCCACACAGTCGTACTAAATGATACCAAACAAAAAGTGATGTCATTTTCCATGTCCACAGTTTTTAAAGTGTGGTGTTTGTTTTAAATTTGTAATATCTAAGTTAGAAGGGAAATTTTAAAATTTTCGTGATGCCATGAAGATACCAAATTGAAATTTGTACTGCTTGTTCAAGAAATGTGTACAAACAATTAGATTTTTTTTTTTTCAAAATTTTAATATATTTTGTTTTTATGTAATTATAAAATTAAATTTCAAAGTATGCAGAGATGTTTTTTTTTTTTTTTTTTTTTTTTTTCAAATTCTACAATGTTACATGTCAAATGAAAGCCCACATAATAAGCTTTAAAATGATACCTTGTACAAGTCTGTAACTCTCATAGATTCTTTGAAAATAGCATTTATAGTTAAAAAGTCCGAGTGATTTTTAAGCTTTTTTGTAATACAAATAATTCCATAACACACAAATTGGTAGTCCGAAAAATCTAAAAAAATTAATTTTCCAGTATTCTCTTTCAGACATATGGAACACACACCTCTAAGAAGAGTATATTTGTGACATCAAATTCCAAATGTATTTTTTAATTGGTTGATTTGACATAGAATTACCCAAAACTTATTACGCGGAAAATATTGAAAATTGAACACGGTCGTGCTCAATTACCCTAAAATATCGCATGGAAACAGTATTCGATGGCAGAACATCATACCCTTGACACCTAAACTGGGGGCTCGTAGGCTTCTGTATACTGAACCCTGATAGATGACATGAAATGAAGCCGACAACTGAAAAGCGACGAAACGCGAAGTGCCGGGGAAGTGGGAGTTTCCCAAAAAGAAAAATCTTGTTGGACAACGGAAACGCCTGCCACATTTTACACACATGCAAAAAATCAGGTACCGACCCTGGCGGAGGTTCGAACATGGATGACCTTGGTGGGAGGCAAAAGCTCTGGCCACTCTGCCAATCGGTACCAGCATGAAACTGTTTAATTAAAATGTGCTTCTTGGTATGTTTTGCCTTAAAGTGACTTCCAAATATTCACTCCGAATTGTAAGTAGTCCCTAAATCAATATTTACAGATGTATAAGAATGTATGTAGGTACATGTACACATGTTCTGTACTTCTATTTTCTTAGCTAAAAAACTTTTTTATTTTTTATTCCATACGACTTAAAAAGTGCATGCCATATACCATACTGAAGGAGATAACAAATCAATCGGAAGTCGTATAAATCTAATGAAATAAGATCGATGTTTAAAAATTTGCATTATTTCAACATGTTTTGATGCTTGGGAAGGGGTAATGCATATATATGTGCCCTTAAAACGGGTCTATGAATTCCCAGCAGTGAAAATTCCACGCAATCCCACCAGAAATGAACCCAATTTATATAAGGCTTAACGTCTCGGTGACATCAAGGTCATTTAGAGATGGTGTCACACAACTTTGACACAATGACAGAAACTGACAAAGGCAACCATCCCAGGCCAGCATCCCAGTTTGTATAAGTTTCCCACACGTATGACAAAAGCTCCTGTAACCACCGAGTTTAATAATATAGTAACAAACAATAGGAACGTTAAGTTAATTTGAAATACTGTCTCTAAAAAATTATTTAACAAAATTTTTTAACTATTTTATAGCTTCTATTACTGATGTAATCCACTTATGGAAGTTGTAACATTTGCTTACTTCTGTTTACATGCTTAAGCAGTTTAATAATTTTGGATAGTTTGGTAGATTTTCATCCCTTCGTAACACCTTGGCGCCATTTGGACCTTTTTTGCTGAACACTTACATGATTTAGAAACAGCATATAATACACCAAGTTCTTCAACACTGAATGTTACTTAACTACTGTCAGCGCGCCAGCTCTGAGTCCCTGACGGGTATGTGTTTTCGTCCGTAAACATGTAAATAATATGAGGCAGATATCATTTCGACACACATACTAACTGCTGTAACGTCGTAAGTTAGGACGTGTTTGCCATTGTGTTACTATAGCTTACAAGACGTTTAGGACGGACAGTGCATATACACCAGGGTCTCGGAGCTGGTGAGTGTACAGTACGTGAATCTGCGTAGTTTGGCAGTAATGCTACAGCCTACGAAAGGAATAGTGTGAGGGTAAGAGACTGGTAACTGTCCCAGGGAAGGGATGTGAGCCAGGAAAGTAACAAAGGAAAAGATGTGACAATGGAATGCGAGAAGTGAGGAGGGATGTTAGGAGTTGGCTAACACCACGTGATCAAGTATGCGAGTGTGCTGCTCTCCTTTTTGAATCTGCAGAACTATTTCAACTACGAAGAGAATGATTCTCTAAACACACAACAGATGTGCTAGTATTGGTAACCTGCTACAAGATGGCGTGACCTAATATCCTTTAAATACGGCTATGTGGGCTTGCAAAGTTACGAGATGAAAGGACCTACCATATCCTCTTTGCAAACATAAATTATTGTCAAACTGTTTGCAACGTGGCAATAAGGTCCAACATGCATTTTATTACTTCCACAATTTAGAAGATAGTGCACGAGTAGCATTTTGAGGTGGGATTTATGTAATTGACGAGTGTAGTTCTTTAGTGGTGCAAATTAGACAAGACGTAAAATAAAATATGTTTTGGAACAAATATGGCAGTGTGTTATTAGAGTGTAGAGTATAATAATTCTTGTTAGAGTTGTTACTTAAATATAGAATGTGTTATCGTTAAAACTAAACACAGTCCGTTTTTCTAAAATGAATTATATTTTATTGGACTGCAAATGAAACTTGTTATTAAATTTTTATGTTACTTTTAAAGTATAATATTTTAACTGTTTTAAATTATACACTTTTAATGTTCCAACTGCCACACAACTGTTTCACAATATTTTTTCTCCATAAAGTCAGAAATTACTAAGATGTATTGTTAACTTTGTTTGTAGTAGTTAATTACGTGTTCAGGATATTGCTAAATTAATTTGTCACATTTTGTTTGTAGTAGTTAATTAAGTTTTTAGGGCATTGCTAAATAAATAGGTCGCTTGTAGCCCCTATTTTGTTTTGTTCTTGTAGAAGATACGGTGTTCCTCAATCTAGCATTTGTTCTAGACTTTGCAAAATGAATGGAGTTTTGTTTGTGGGCTAATTCCCTCTCAAGCACCACTTGCGTGCATTCATTTGTGGGCTGCAAATGACATTGCTAAAGAATACCACCCTTAGAAACATATCTTATTTCTATATCCTGATGTAACTATAGCTTTTATAAGGACTAAAGTATTTTTCGTTATGTTTCAATTGTGATAAACTTTAAGCATATTCTATTGATAGGTCACAATTGACCCCTGGTCAGTTCATTGATAACATCCAACTATTATTTTGACTATGACTGTGTGATATGTTTACCACATGTGCAGAAGCGTATTGTCACTCTATTTTATTCACTCTTATAGTATCTACAACCATATCACCTTAATACATGGAGCGCGTGAACAGTGGGCAATGTATGAAAAAGCTGTTTTTAGCCATTCTGAGGTGCCCCGAAGCGTGAGCATGATATCTCGAAAACAAAAATAAAGAAGCATAGCTTTACTTTTTTTTTGTAAATGATATGAAACTCACATTTAGTGGTAACTCTGAAAAATAAACATACTCCTAACACACAGCAACACTGTTCATGCACCAGTTGTATTGTGCTTTGACAGAACATCACAGAATGTTACTTAAGGTAATGTAACATTACCTGACCTAACGAAAAATGGAAAACAAAATAGTAAATTAACTTAACGTAACCAAAACTAACCTATCTTTACACAACCTAGCGAAAAATGGAAAATTTTGAAGTTAGAAAAGTATGATTTTCTTTGCATACAGCTACATCTAACATTTCAAGAAAAAATTTTCATCGTTAAATTGTACCTCTAAAGTCAATAGTATGGCCAGTACACTATTTACCGTATTTGAATACATGGAACTACATGTAGCAATCCACTGCCAACCATGCAATCGGTACGGTGACTGTTGTTAATGTTGAATTACATGAAGTAATGGCTAGTGATTTTTTTCAAAGGTTAAATCTTATAGTGCTCACTTTACCCTGAACAGCCTATAGGCCTATGTATTCCCTGCAGCAAGATACTGTCTGTGCCCGCTTCTTAAGCAGACACCGTATACACAGGCTGCCAATCTTAGTCGAGTTGTATCAAACTAAGGCACACAGCTGCCTTTATACTCCCACCCATACGTTAACACTCAACATCATTAATACACAACAGCTACAGGTTCAAACAGCTACTAATAATTTTAGAGCAAGATCTTAATAGCAGGAAATGTATTGCGTTATCAACAACAGGTACATAGATCAATTACAAATAATACAGTGATGATGTTAAACTGGGCATGACACAAGCACAATAATCAAAAAGCTGTTAAACAAGACACAATTAAATTAGAGACAAATATTTAAGTGTGCGCGAGCTAATACACTAACTCTCCATTGTTAACCAGATCAGTAAAATACAGGGAAGCACGACACAACACTGATTGTCAAACTCAATGGAAGAATAAACAGAATCATACCGAACTAGAATAGAAAACGGTAACTAGGAAACAAAACAAGAAAACTATTAACTTACCAAGAATATACCAGGGAGTGTCGCCGCAGTCGCTAGCTCACACAACTACCCACTAACCGGGCCGGGAGAAGACTGACTATCTCGCACACACGCTCCAGCCAACTCAGCTGGCGCAGAGGGGAAAGGAGGAAGGAGGGAGCACACGAGAATAGCCGACTACGGCCGAGCGGACACGAAGACGTCCAGGTGGAGATCACGACACACACTGCTTCGGGGCACTCAAGTTCTAGTGTAGCACGTAGGACTGTTAATCCATAATTTGTACACCATGCTCAATGGCGATCATCTTCTTGGTTTGCAGGCTTGGGAGTCACAGACTCTCAGTACAATTTCCTCCCTCTTACTCCTACATACAGGGTCCTTACAGGCCTAAGGCCAAGTCCTGGAGGCATAAGAGGGCCTTCTCCCCGACAACCAGGGAGGTAAACATCCAGAATACAGGTCCTAGTTGAGCCCAGAAGCTGGAGCCCAGATCCACGACGGTCTCGCTCATAGGCCTGAATGAGCTCTTGCCACCCACAAGGAAACGAGAGAACCGCCGGGAAGGCGCCACCATGACATGCAAAAACACCAGACCAAAGTATTAATTATATTTACCCTGTTAAGAAATTAGTAGATTAGCATCGCGACATGATTCATTAATCAGGTTATATGAAAATTGTTTTCTAAAACCATTTAAAAAACGAAGCAGGTACACCATACATTCTGCCCTTATACAAAAAACCACAAGCCATGAAAACACTTGACATTAATAAAACATGTGCTCATATTGTGCCAACCATAGATCTTAGCCACTTTACAAAAGCCAATAATTATAAACACAAACTTTTCTGTATAATGGACCAAAAATATCATAAAAATATACATTAAATAAATTATCACAGGCTAGAAGCATATAATAGCGCTTATCTCAGCAGACACACACACAACCAGCTGGTACGAACACGAACAAACACTTCTTCACAAATTCCAACTCACAAAAAACACATAACTAACACACACAATAACAAATCACACCTAACACCACTCTACACCAAACACCCCTACAGATGGGATCGACCAGGATGGACCGGAGAAGGGTGAAGACGGGCCCTGCCCGCACTCTTCGGCAAATCCCAATCTTTGATCGAGAAGCTACGATGTCGTGCACCAAACTGTTGACACAACTTCTTGTCCTGCAGTACAACTGTTACACACTAATTAATTAACAGCTCGCTTAAGGTGGGCTACATGGGCTTTGCGCATAATCTTCCCAGTGATGGGATCACTCAGCAGCACGGTATTCGGTCCCAGCATTCTTACCATGTCGTAGGGACCTTGGAACTTCAACAGCAGTTTGCTGCCTCGCTGATCTGCAGCTGATGGCAAAAGAAAAGATTTACATAAAACAGAATCTCCCACTTGGTAATCTGAGGCCATGCGAGCTGCATTATACCTTGCCTGAAGGCGGCTACGAGCGTCGTAAACATTACTGACCACTTCTGCAGGCATCAACTCACAAGTCCCGTCAGACAGAGGAGCCGCCGGCGAGGGTACACCCCACACATTCAACAAAGGGTGGAGCAAATCACGCTCCAGCAGAATTCTAGCCGGACTATGCTTGGTAGCCCTGTGAACCGCAGAATTAAAACCTATGTTAACCAAATCCAGGTCTTCATCCCAGTGATTTTGCTGGGAGTGATACAGAGCCGACAGCATAGTTTTCGGGTTACGGTTGAAGCGTTCAACCCTATTCCCACACTGGAAATACGGACTGGAGGTATAATTTGTTATCGAAAGACGAAAACACATGTTCTTGAAACTACCTGAAGTGAAATATGTGGCATTGTCAGTGAGAAAACTCACGGGTGGGCCAAACACGAATCATACCCGATCTACCAAGTACTGTTGGATCTCTGAACTTTGGATACTGCGCATGGCAATTAAAATCAAGAAGTTGAAAAATACATCCAAGACTATCATGATGTACTTGTTTCACTTGGTCGACCGGACAAGTGACCCAAACACATCACAGTGTAAAACCTCCCATGAATATGTAACGTGATCCACACTGTAAAACCAGACTCTAGAATTCAGGTTAGGCTTAGCATGCTGACACACTCCACAGCGCCGAACATACCCACGTACATCCGCAATTGTAGTAGGCCAATAAAACCGTGCTCCAATTTTACTCAAGGTACCTTGACGTCCCAAATGGCCTCCAAAGGAGGAGTCATGGTAATAAGCTAGAAGGTCTAAGCGACATCCTTCATGGACGACCAAACGTCTGGAACGCTTACGAGGGCCGGTATAATACAGTAAGTCATCTGAAACCGCACACGAAACATCATCCCCTCTTATCACTCCATCACTGTGCTCTCTACAAAAGGCATCATCGGCCTGCGCATCACTCAGGCGATGATAGAAAGAGCTGTCCGTCTTAAAGGCTATGCACACAACTCGCTCAGATTCAGAGGCAGGGTCACCTTCTTCAAAGTCCTCTGAACAAAACATTCACGACAAGGCGTCTGCAGCCACATTACTCGAACCAGGGATATGCTTCACCACAAATTGAAACCACGGCAATCGGTACGCCCAGCGTCCCAATTTCCCAAATTGCTAGCATGTGACAACAGCCATGACACAACTTGATTGTCGGTGCATAAATCAAACTCTACACCCCCTACGAATGACTCAAACTTGGCTGTACCCCAAACACAAGCCAGAGCCTCCTTCTGAAAAGCGCTAAGCCGTCGCTCGGAATTAGATAAAGTACAGCTTGCAAAAGCCACAGGGCAGACGGCACCGTCCCTCCAATGACCCAAGGTTGCGCCCAATGCGACACCTGAAGCGTCAACGTGAATCACGAACCGCAGGTCAAAGTCAGCCAAATACAACGATGGGGCGGTAGCGAGGGCAGCCTTAAGACTTCTAAAGCTTTCCTCCTGTTCCGATCCCCATTCAAAACTTACTCCCTTCCGCTTAAGGCGGCTGAGAGGGGCGGCTAGTTCAGAAAAATGTGGATTGAAATGTGTGTAATATCCCAGTAGACCGATGAATTTTGAAACTCCCTTCACAGTTTTGGGGCGTGAAAAATTCACCACGAGAGTCACCCGGTTCAGATCCATCACTAGACGACCTCCGGATAACACGTATCCCAAGAACGTAACTGACGGGGAAGCCCACGTGAACTTGGCTGCGTTTACGTTTAGCCTTGCTTCCCGCAGACACGACAAGACCTTCCTCAAATCAATAAGATGTTGTTCCAATGACGAGCTGTAGACAATAATGCCGTTGATATAATTAACTACGCATTCAAATTTCAGATCCGACAACACATGGTCTAAAACCCGTTACAAAGCCTGAGTCCCAAACTTGGCGCCCATGGGTATACGATTGAACTCGTATTGCGCCCATTGCGTGCAAAAAGCTGTGTATTTCCTACAACTAGGATCCAGTAAACATTGGTGAAAACTCGCGTTTGAGTTAATCACAGGGTACACCGATGCTTTCCCCAGATGTTGCAACACTGCATCAACAGTTGGCGCTGGAAATGGGTCAAGATGAATTTTGACGTTCACGGCAGACATGTCCGTAACCAACCTAGACCCACCATTAGCCTTTCTGTACCATAAAGGCAGGAATGGCATAATTTGACGTAGAGGGAGGAATGACCCCTGCGTCCAGAAGTTTATTCACCAATTCCCACATAACCTCCAACTTAGGCGGAGCATATGTGTTAAACGGCACTCTGACGGGTACGTCATCCATGACTATAAAGCGGTACGGAAGAACGTCACACCGTCCTATTGTCGGCGTAATTACTTTGTCAAACTCACGCAACAGAGCTTCCACACTACTCACATGATATGACATAGACACGATCTCACCAAACTGAGCTGACCCACTTCTCACAGATGATAATCTCACAGATGATAACAATGGGCACTTAACCTCTGGGGCAAACTTGAAAACTAGGGTGCGAGAGCCAACATCGACTATGGCCTGCGACCGATGCAAAAAATCAATGCCTAAGATTAAATCTGCCACAAGACCTTCAATCACCCAAAAGGTGTGACCAAGGAAATCTATTAATTTTAAAGTGCAAGGTAACTGACCTAGTGCATTTTACCACGTGACCATTTGCCACGCACACCGTCAAGGCATCATTGGTTTTAAATTTACGGAACAAATGAGTATTCTGCTTGACAAGCAAATTCCATAATGTTTCCTGTACGAAGGAATGTGACGCCCCTGTATCTAACAGAGCAGCTCGATCTAGACTGTAACACTGCACGGACACCAAACAATCAGTATGTGCCACCTGAAAGCAACTCCGCCGCCAAACTCTGGCACCAGATATTGTGGCGGTTGTTAGTTTCCCGGACACTTAGCCCTGTAATGTCAAATCCTGCCACAGCGAAAACATGAACGTGCCTTGTGACCGACCTGATTACTGTTGTAGTCATGGCTAATATGGCCGAACCTAGCACAAATACCACATCTCGCAAGAGTAGGCCCATAGACGGTCCTTCTTTCAAACCTTGCGGTCTCCGGCGGATCAAGAGCCCTATCTTGCTTGCGCCCCATTAGAGCATGACTGGTCCGTGAGTCATGTAACTCAGTCCTGTTCACGTGATCGCATGCTGGTTCCTCCTGATGCACTGCAGATGCATTGCAGACGCAGCGATACTGGAACTGGGTCACGAACTAAGTCCTTGAACGTTCTACACTCGTTCCATACCCACTACACGCTACTGCACCCAACTCTATTTGGCGTTAAATTTCTAAATCCAAAAGCCTTAACTATTCCCTACTGACAAGGGAAGCCATCACAATACGATGGGCCTTAGCTGCAGGTGTCATGCAATCCACGACGCCATGTACCATTTTATCCTCCGCACGCCTCAGATGCAAATTTATTGCACGTGTGTACATCATGACATCACTAACAAAAGCAGCAACATTCTCACCAGGTCGTTGATGCCTATCTACGTAACCTTTTCTTGAACATGGACCAAGCCATGTGTGATCCCATATCTGCTATTAGACGTGTCTTGAAACTCTCATACGTCGTGCCCTGCTCACCCATTTGCGCGAACACATCGCCCGCCTGACCTTCAAGCCTAGGTGACAAACACGCCATAAAAAAATTGTTCCGTTGGCTATCGCGCATTCCGAAGAATACATAATCGGTAGCAACCAGGAAGTGCACAACATTATCTGGCTGCACTACTCTGAGAATCGGCACCGCATTCAAGCACCCTAATAAGACAGTATGAGTCGTGCTAATCGTGTGATCAATGGTGAACATTGCATAACCCAAATGTGCATTATTAATACTCCGCAAAGAGTTGATGTATGCCAAAGCCCTAATTCGCAATGCTGTGACATCTTCACTAGGTTCGAACTCTACTCCCGCCTCAGTAAAGTACTGACGCAATTCTAAGTACCCAAAATGCAGTACAAACTCCGTAACGTCACCCATGACGTCACAACGATACGAGTTTGACACTGAAAAACCAGTTCTAACGTACCCTGACTATCAAACAAACACCTGTGCTGTTGCGTTCCAATGTTGAGCATTTTCTCACCTAATTATTTTTGAACAACTCGCTAAGCATAACAGCCTAGGAGAGTCGCGCAGTTTTGTGCCCGCTTCTTAAGCTGACACCGTATACACAGGCTGCCAATCTTAGTTGAGTTGCATCAGACTAAGGCACACAGCTGCCTTTATACTCCCTCCCATAACGCTCAACATCATTAATACACAACAACTACAGGATCAAACAGCTACTAATAACGTTAGAGCAAGATCTTAAAAGCAGGAAATGTATTACGTTATCAACAACCGGTACATAGAGCAACTACAAACAATACGGCGATGATGTCAAACTGGGCATGACCCAAGCACAATAATCATAAAGCTGTTTAACAAGACACATTTAAATTAGAGACAAATACTTGAGTGTGCGCGAGATAATACACTAGCTCTCCATTATTAACAAGATTAATAAAACACAGGGAAACACATCCCACTTGTGCCAAGCTCGCGCTCGCAACGACACTACCCTGATTGTCAAATTCAACGGTAGAATAAACAGAATCAAACCAAACTAGAACAGAAAACAGTAATGAGGAAACAAAACAAGAAAACTATTAACTTACCAAGAATATACCTGGGAGTGTTGCCGCGGTTGCAAGCTCACACAACTACCCACTAACTGGGCTGGGAGAAGACTGACTGTCTCGCATACATGCTCCAGCCAACTCAGCTGGCGCAGAGGGGAAAGGAAAGAGGAGGAAGGAGGGAGCACACGAGAATAGCCGACTACGGCCGAGCGGACACGAAGACGTCCAGGTGGAGATCACGACACACACTGCTTCGGGGCACTCAAGTTCTAGTCCAGCACGTAGGATCGTTAATCCATAATTTGTACACCATGCACAATGGCGATCATCTTCTTGGTTTGCAGGCTTGGGAGTCACAGACATTGTCAGAAATTTTTGCTATGACATGTACTGGGAGTTCCCAGTACATGTCATAACAAAAATTTCTGACAATGTCACAATCCCTTACCTGGTAAAAAAAGTGGTCTTTCTACTTCACACTGATTTCTCTTCAACCCTCTATCAGGAGTATTATCCAAGTTGAGTTTAATCTTCTGCCATCATCAAATCCTAATAAGGAAGATTTTAAAGATATTATACCTTTTCTAAGTAAAACCTATAAACTTCAGTTAGCAAACTAACCTAAACACAAGCAGGCCTGTTTTACATAATTTAGAGAGGGAAGTGGTAAGTGACAGTTGTACAAGTGTTAAGTATCCTACATGCAATACACCTCCTAGCATGCAATGATTTTATTGCCACTGGTGTAACTATGAAATTATATTACCAGTGCCAAGCTGTGCTAAAGTAAACTTAAATGGTTTTGTCATACTTTTATTATTTAATTTTAGTATTATTTATAATTTTTTGCAATTTTGCAGGTAGGGAAAGTAATTTACAATCTTTAAGGTGTTTGACACTGCATCACTATTTGAGATATCTTTAAATACTATTGTGAAATTTTTAAAGGCTTGTGGTATGGACAGTTGTCATGTTTAGCTGAGCAAAAAACATTTTTCCTTGTGCTACATTTGGTATCACAATGAAATAAATATGAACGATGCCAAAAGAATAGTGTGAAATAAATAAATAAATCGTAGTTCAATTAATGTAACAATTCATGAAAATTTTGGTAGCTTTCGGCAACATCTAGAGTTATCTCATGTAGAACGAAATGTGGGTTAGTAGATGTGCAGGTGGATAGAGGAGTAATAATGCTGGTTTTCCACTGTAACCTCTTTTATTTACCAGCATCAACAAGATGTGGGCACAGTTCGTGCAAAATTAATTGCATTTTTAGAGAATTTCAGCACAAATAAAAATAAAAACAGCAAATAAAAAGTCTCCTCCCTCAGTAGGCGATACTTGCATACATACACATGTACACATGTTTAACTTCACAAAAATTTGAAAGTCAGGCATCTAAAAGTTGGTTCCCTTTGGCTAAGTGACAATGAAGGATAACAGAAATTTTCGCCATACACTACGACCGTGAAATATCCCATGTGGTCGTGTGTTCTCATCGGTGCTACTACTAGCACCAAGTAGTTGTCACGACCCGAGAACTATATTGTTTGTGTGTTGTTTCGTAATATTTAGCGTACCTAGCATGATAGCATGATATCCTGCCTCCTAGCAGGAATAATAAAATTACCGCAATACCACTCTGATCCCAGCAGCAACTTGCCTGCTGGATCCCCACACGATGCACGCCAAGGAGCAAAAGACAAGTGGCCAAGATGGCGGCGTGGCACTAAGTCATCTACGACCACCAGGGTGCGCGCTGGCCTTCGGATAACTCTTTTAATTTTGTTAAATAAAAATCTGTAAACAGTTTTGAATTTAAAATTGCTGACTCATGATGTTTAGATACACAGCATTTTTAAAATCAAATGTTAATATTGCCAGCTATTGAGACTGAAATATTAATCATGTCGTTGCCCGCGGAAGGATAAAAAAAAACAAGAACCGCCCTTGCATCAGCAACTACTACATCATGGCTGATTCTCGGAAAACCCTAGTGTCCACAAACTTACTAATCTGAGGCCCGACGCTAGCCCTGGCAACCCTAATTTCAAGGAAGTACAGCAAATAAAATATTAACAAAAAGTTTGTAAGAAAAAAAAGCACGGATTCAAGAAATTTACCCTTAAATTACTGAAAATTAATACATCCAAATTCAGTCTCAATACACACTGGAAGAACAAAAATCAGCATTATTATTATGACAAATCCAACTATTTCTTATTTATAGCTCACCTGGGGAGAAAACATAAATACAGTTACCACTGCCATTAGTAGTACCCAGAAATATATACCCTAGTTAATTTTTTTTTTAAATTAACAAATAGAATTATTAAATATTAAACAAATTATTTAAACATGAGTCATTCTGCATGTATCGTGAACTCGCAGGAACGTCCATCTTTTTGAAAAGTAACGTTATCTTCTTGAAGTATGGTTATGTATAAATAAATAAAAAAAACACATTAGGTAAAACCTCAAAACTATCATTGAATATAGCATTGAACTTGGGTCAGGACAACCCAAGCAACTCTGATAGTACTACAGGCGACCACAACTACAAAAATCGTCTCCCATCATCATTGTTAGGGCAGTAGCCCCTCATTTCCCTCTCCAACCTGTTGCTAAAAAATATTGACTAGATTATTGTTGGGGAAAATTTTCAACAACCTGGAGTTATGGTTCACACTAACGTTCACGAAAACTGGAGGTGAGACAAATCTCCCAGTTTCAGAATTAAGGAGACATGAAACATATATATATATATTTTATAAGTAAAAGAAAAAAAAACATGTAAATATATGCCTGGTGGGTCAGGTACTTTACAATAATCTGCTACTTAAAAGTAAAACTTAAAAATCAGTTGTTTTACACGACCAAAGTGACATACAGCACTTAGGTTAAATTCAGTTACCTATGACTACTTCTAACCACTGTATAACAATTTTTCTTCCATTAACTGTTCCAATAAAATCAATAGTTTTGCCGGCATATGATTAGTAGCTACTGTTTACATTTACCCATCATGGAAATTATGACAATAACTGTAAGAAAAATGTACATCTTCTTTTTAAATTTCCTTCACATTGATGGCAAATACTGTACAGGAAAGAGTATAGTTTAAAGATGATTATGTTATACAATTAGTTCAGGATAAAGTGAGCATTCAAAAGAAGCCTGCTAAAGTTCTATTTTCAGCCAGTTCATATCTTTCCACGTGTAACAGCCAGTAACTGGAAATGTCTAACTACAGTGGACACGCTAATGTTTGTATGTGTAAGATAAATTGTGCAATCAGTATGCATTGATACAGTTTGATAAGAAACAATTTATTAATTATATGCTATTCAAATGTGTCTATTTAAAATCAATTTAATTTTAGTAATGTTACGTTTCAATAAGAAAATACACGGAACTACATTACCTTAAGGGGGATTGATCCCTGTCAGATCAGTTTTATGGTTTTTCTTGTAAATCAGAGAATAGACATTGTTTTTTGCTTTTTTCATGCTGACAAGGCATAGTTTATTGTTTCATTCACTTTTTGGAATCCACATGGCATTGTTTCTGTTAATTTTGTGGCCTCTGTAGTCGCTCCTGCAAGTAAAGAAATTTTTCCTTTTCAGCTGTTTCATGTTACAAAATAATGAATATAGTACGATTCCAGCAATTACAGAAAATCGATTAAGTTTGTATCTCTGTCCTGTCGTGACAAAAATATTGATATATAGACTGGAATAGAATTTATCAAGAAGAAACAGATAAATCTATGGTGGTATGTATCAATACCCCTTAATTCAATGTCAACCATAGTAGTAAATAAAGCAGCTAGTGTTAATACAAAATTATGTACAGTAATGGCTTATAATATTTTTCAAATGTTTGTGGGCTCACTTTGTCCCTTATGATCTATACAGCTAGTTGATTTCATTGGATGTATGAAAAAAGTTTTGAAATATAAAGAAATTATCTTTCTGAAAAATTGTACTGGACAACGTAGCAGGAGACTTCAAGACAGCAGCACCTTCCGACACATGACTGGTGTTATTTTGTGAT
The DNA here is from genome assembly GCA_003012365.1 of Medauroidea extradentata. Lineage (NCBI taxonomy): Eukaryota > Metazoa > Arthropoda > Insecta > Phasmatodea > Phasmatidae > Medauroidea > Medauroidea extradentata. Next base: position 69,614 of record PNEQ01066474.1, on the reverse strand, counting down.
CCACCAAGTGAAGAACTCGGCCCACCATCAAATCCTTAAACAAATAATACTTTATGCCCTTACTGTCCGAGTTATGGCCACTTAATAAGAAATATTAGTTTCAGGGCTCACACAGTAACTATTAAAGATAGTAACTAATTAAATATGAGAAAAAATTAAGTTCACTAAACATGGTCACCCATGATTGAATTTGTCTTGTGAAACTAAACTTAAATAAAAGCTTAACTTATTTAATTGAAGCATTAATTGCCCTCTTTATCATTCAATAATGTATACCAGAAGCAGGAATGTTTTTCTATTGGAAAAGAGGGGGGAGGGTAGTTGGAGGCAAAGAATGGAATAATGTTTAGTCCTCTTACTTAACTTTTAGGCATTTATTGCATTTAGTTTAATTCAGTCACTTTATAAAAAAGGAAAGATTAGTACTGCTAATGTTGGCTGTAGTAAATTAAGTGTAAATTCACTACATATTTTGACAGTTCACTTCTGAGAAATGTACTCTACAGTCCAATATTATTCTTGATAACAGTAAGTTGTTTCTATTGCTCACATGTGTAGAAGCACAGTCATCCACCAATAACCTTATTTTCCTGTAATCCTGAATCTCATGTCGTTCACCATTATAGTGAATAACAAAGGACCCTATACACTTCCCTGTGGTACTCGAGATGCAACTTCTCTTCTGACATTATCTCCATCACTTTCAATCTCTGACTTCGTCCCTTGAAGAATTCCCCAGTCTATTTCGCTTGTCTTCTAGCAGATCTTAGTTATCCAACATCCAATGGGACACCTTGTCAAACGCCTTTTCGAAGTCTGACATTGTGTTGGCCTTTAAACCACCATGGAAGAAACAAAAGTGAACTGTCAAAATAAAGCACGTGTATACGGTACAGACTATACTAATAAATTGCTAAGGTCTGACGAAAAACTTATTCCATAAATAAAAAAAATACTTACCAAGCTTGTAAGCAAAGAACCCCGATTAAGTGGCTTTGTTCCGGGGCTACTGCAGTCTTCTGTAGAATGTGCATCACATGCAGAGAAGTCTGTATAGATTTTCTGGTCATCCAGCATTGAGAAGCTTGGGTTTCCTGTTCGAGCTACCCATATTTTAAAGTTATTTTCCTCAAATACTCTAAATTAATGCCTTTGTTACCACGCACATAGTCCCTTCCCAGAACACAGCACTTATTTGACATTGTGAAGAAAACTTGTATCAAAAATGACTGTAATATAAATAAAAAATTGCAATACTTAACTTAAGGTCAAAGCATAAAGCCACATAATCCACTGAGACACGAACACGAGTTGTAGTTCAACATGGTGCTTTTATTCATTATTAATAAGTATTTGAAAATGACGCTGTTCTTATTGGCTGAAGAAATATTATAAAAATAAACGCAACAGCACTGATGCGGCCGTGAAAGAGAGTTTAGTATGGTTTTTGTAGGCTGGATCCAGAGAACACCTCGTGGGTACACAGCTCCTCTCGGCTGCTTTCTTTATATTAAAGCCAGCCTTATCATTAGCAATAGCTGCTACAATAGCTAAATCTTTATAAGGAAGAATTTGTAATGCAACATTTTTGCTGAAAGATAAAAATACATACTTAATTATTTTATTGCATATTTTGGCAGCAAAATAAACTCAAGTAAAGAGTGACTATCTAATAAGCAATTAATAATTTTTTGCATGAAATCCCTAACTCCAATCTTAAAAATAAACTTTTATCCCAACAATCATGCTTAAAAATCAGCTCTATATAATATATAATATTGCTAAATTGCCAAAAATATGTTGCCTTATCTTCAGTATTTTATTATATTTTATTTGTTGGAAATTTAAAAAGGCACAGTGCAAAAACAAAAATAGATTTTTTTTTTTTTTTTTTCAGTTTTTGTAGTCATTATTATTATCGGGGGTATGTGTGTGTTTGGAGTGAGTGTGTTCCCTGTAAAACTTCAGAAATTGTGGATCAAACTCAATCAAACTTGATACACATCTACTACTCAGTACGCTAAGGTGACTTTACTTTTGTGTGTTTTGTTCATGCCTGTTCAATACATCAGAATTGCACCTATTCTTTTTTGATAAAATGTTTTACCTGAAGCACGATTTTCAGAATTTAAACAGTCACAATATCCTACATATTAAGTAGGGGAAATTACTCAATTAAAGTTCATGCCAAGTTAATACTAACACAAGGGCATCTTTTGAAACATTTCTTGACCACAAGAAATATTTAAATAAATCATCAGGATTTCAATAAAACTACTGTAGTTTTATGTAATTTACAGATACTCTTTTAACCTTGAAAATAAATTCACTTCTTACTAAATTTTAGTACTTGCAGAACTAACTTTCATATCATGTATTCAAATGTCGGTATAAATTAGAAAATAACTCCCAAAATAATTTTAAACTACTTCTGAAAAATGTTTCCAATTAGTACAGAAAGAAACAGAGAATATGATGCAAAATGAACCTACACAAGTGTTATAAAATAAGAAAAATAGGCTTACCTATTGTAGCAATACAGGTTTTTCCCATTATTAAATACCTGTCATAGTCGAAACTAAAAATTTAATGTATAATGGTGTACTCGATGGGCAAACACTTGCTAAAAAATCAAAACTCCAAAAATTTGACATTTTAAATTAGCATGCTATATGCCAGTGTCTGTAAAGAACAGTACAAGTAAATTAAACATTTAAATATATTTAGAAACCATTTATTAGGTTTGGTTTGTAAAATAAAATTGTATTGGATAGCAGCATGATTCGGGCTCGATTCCCACGTGGGAAACTCAAGAGAGACCTTGCCAGGGATCGAACACTGGAACCCTTTAGTAAGCAGCGACCAATTTCGTACTTTTCTGTAGGTATGTGAATCCATACAGCCAACTGGGATTAAACATGTTATTTTTTGCAATCATTGTGACTTGCGAATAAACAAAGTGCATTTTCGTAGATCACTGCCAGTTATCACTACAACAACAGGCACTGTTCATGTGCCTGAAAACACTAGAGCGTTTTAATAACGAATAAATCCATTTCAGAATTAAAACAGTGTAATCATTATGTTGTGTATGATTGCACCCTGCAAGCAATACAAAACACACATGTAGCACACCCTTTGGACCAACGACTGAGTGGCATCCACACAACAAAATATCAATACCATATAATCAGGTATGCCTATTGGGCAATGACGAGGCATCCTGCTCAAAATTAAAAATCACCTCAGTAACGTGTGCTCAAAACCAAAGAACCAAATCACGGCCACTGAACAGAAAGGTGACCTAAGTCAGAGAGTTACAGACAGTTGATTAAAATTATCAACACTTATCTCTCACTGAAATTATTAAAACTCAAAACTTTAACATATCACCTTCCACTACAACAAACGCCAACAATAATGTACTCAGTGCTAAACTAAATGTTACTCGTGTGCAAAATACTAACTCTTAAATCTCAGTTATGGTCCTGCCAGCAACCACAACAAAGAGAAAACCCAAATACAAACACACCTGCAAAACAAAAATAATTACGTGTCAAAAGTATACAAGTATGTTGTTTCAAACATGAGTGACTAACAGGCAGTAAAAAATCACAGTTGCAGAATGCGTGCCCTGACGATTCCCTCTCGTACAGTTGTGATCGGCTGTTATAGACTAAATCAAAAACCACATCAAACTCCTTAATTAACATTAAATAGAAAATTTCCAAAAATACCCAAATTAAAGTTAGTACATAAACTACGGGGTGCACATCCCCAGTTTCCATTTGTCTTCTTTAAAACTGTGACTGCACTGTGAGGAAACAGCAACATACACATGACCACAAATCAAAACTACTAGTAAATTATGTTTACATGTAAGCCAAGATACTCAGTACACACAAAATACATAAACTTATCTTCTTCAAACAAAAAAAAATATTACTACTATAAATTAGCCTTCAAGGAAACACTAATTAATGCATTAAAACTCTTAACGTACAAATCAACAAAACTCACAAGAAAATCTCATTACAATCTAGATTAGCTCACCTCAAACTATGAATCACCACCTTCAAAAAACTTTAAATACTTACGTAAAACTAAGCACACCCTTTGGAACAACAACGAAGAGGCATAACAGAACAAATCAAATATCACAATCACGCGTACCCTTTGGATCAACGACGAGGCACCCTGTACAACATAAAACCAGATTAAGCACACCCTTTGGAACAACGGCAAAGTGTCATATACACATCAAAATATTAATCAAACCCTCAGGTATACCCATTGGACAACGACGAAGTATCCTGTACACATCACCATCATAACTCAAATTACAGAGCCAAAATCACGGCCTCGGAATCCAGAGGTGACCTAAGCCTGGTAAGAAATTACCAATTAATTTAAAATGTTCAAAACCAACTTTACTTCAACTATTCAAAATCTTTAACTCAATATCCACCACATTCAAAATTAGAACTTTCATAACATAATGTACTCAGTGTCATTTTAAAATATTCTATCCAAATATTACTGTGTGTTAGCAAACAAAATTACAACTCTGTTGTGGCCCTGCCTGGCAACCACAACCACAGAGTGACAAAAAAAAAATCAAACTATTACATCTTGCAAAAATTAAATTACTTGACAAAGTGTGTCTGTGTGTGTTGTATCGAAAACTGTGATAATGAAAGGCAGTAAAAACATCAATAACTTGTGGCATGTGTGCAGTAACTTTTCCTCGACAGCCAGATAAGTTCTGCTGTTACATAAGACTTATAAAAATATCAAAATACAAAAATGCTCCCAAACACAAAATTACATACCATAGCACGTACAAACCCTTCGATTTACCATTCTTTGCAGACTAGTTACCTTTTAAATTTTACCTTACCCCTGCATCATTCCTGCACACCCCATTTTCTTGCGACTCTCACCACACTCCATTCCTCAACTTTTCTCTCCACTGACCAACAATCACTTTTACCTTACTGCTCATTCACATCTTTGAATTTCACCTCACCTGTGTGCCGCACTTGCACCCCCCACTGTTCACATTCCCTCCTGAATTTTTACCCAACAAGTACTCCATCAGTCCAACAAACAGCCCTTTTCATCTCGCATCTTACTTTCGTTTTCCACGTGCAAAATATACGGCGATTACATTTAGGTTTAGCAAGACCTTCACTCAGCAATACACAGTCACACTTATAGACATTGTTGGCCTCACCAACAACATTTAAATTTTATACAATTTCTGGAACATTCTCAACATCAATATCAACCAAAAATTTACCCTCCTCAACATTCTGCAGCTCTATCTCCACCTTTACTTTTAGGCCTAACTCTTCTACTTTACATGAATCATTAAAAACCTCATTAGAGTCAACTACCTGTTCTTTAAATTGCACAACTTCACTCTTTATCTCATGGTGTAATGCGTCTAATTTATCTTCAAAGGCTACATTCAACCTTTGTACTGAAACCTTCAATCACACCAACCAAAGTCTTGGTTTGTTCCTCAATTAAACCTTTAATTAATGCCGCTAAATCCATGTTCACAGTTTACATACTAATTGCCACTAAATTTAAGACATGTTGCAGTCAGAACAAAACACACAATTTTTTTTTTTAAATTTGAAAACATCTTCACTCAGTGCAGGATAAATTTGGAGACAAAACAAAAATGCGGGACACATACCTTCACACGCTGCAATTGCCGATTACCTGCTCACGCCACTTCCCAACATGTAGCATATTAAAACACAATAATTTCTACTGCTGCTGTTGTTACTCCGCTGCGGGAATGTTGCTGCGCTGCGCCGTGCATCCACTGTTGTTGACATCGCCCAGGCCCCGGCACTACTCATTTTCATGCCGATCCTGGTCACGGCACCAAGAAATGTAGCGCGTCTGGCGCTAAAGCTTGAATGAAGATGAAGTTACTTTGCCGTCAACCACGTATCCTGGTCACGGCACCAAGAAATGTAGCGCCAGGCGCTAACTAAATGAAGCTACATTATTGTTGACTTAACCTCTCACGTGGCCAGTTGTGATCATATAGTGGTTTTGCTGTAGTCTACATAAATAACTTGAAGCTTGTTGACGTGACTGTTTTATTAAATAAGCTTAAAAAAAAACAACTTTACATACTGAATGTTTTAGGTTTCAATCATAATAGTCTTCATCATTGTCCAAGCCTGATGCTCCCGGGAGAGAACATCTCAACCCCACAACTTTAAAAATTTAAAACAAAAATCAAAACACGCCACGACATCTTAATCATAATATTCTCGCGAACGTGCGAGCCCTCCACTCTGTGACTAAAAGATGAAAGATTACTACTCATACATCGCTGCTCCGCCACCTCGTTCCCACACAGCCCAAGCACTTCTCATCATGACCATCTTCATCTGCGTCCAAACAACAAGTACTACACAACCATCTTCCTCTGCGACTAGGCAACAAGTAAACATGGCCGACCCCGCGAATCTTGCTCTCTCTCTGCAGCGCCTCTAGCGGCCACCCAGCGCACCACGGTAAAAAATGTATTTGAAAATTAATACTAAATTAAATATAATAATAAATTATAAACTTTTATACTTTTAAACAACTTGAAAAGTAAAAATATAGATTTGAAAACTATAATTATATAATAATTTGCAACATAATTTTAAATCAATTTGAACTACGTGTCCTTCCATTGGCTCAAGCCAGCTCGCGCAAACATATTACCGTCTCTCTCGCACACTCAACGAGCGGCGGCGTACATGCACTTTGTGAAAAGTAAAAGTATTAGAAAAATGGTTAAAAATCTAAGTATAGCGATTCCTGGAACTGTGTAGGACCACCTGTGCCATCCAACAGAACTAGCCAACAATACACCTAGCCCCGAGTTACAATACAATAACAGTTAAGCTGCAAATGATAATATCAAATTTAAATTAAAACACAAAGTTGCCTCAGCCTAAACAAACCAAATTAAATACATATAAAATTTTACAATTTCAAAACTGATACAGATAAAATGCCAAACAATACCTTACCATACTCCTGTCAATAATACCTCACGATAATTAAATAGATAATAGCAAATTCAATGTACCAAACATAAGGAAATAAATAAAACAAACTCAAGACAATAAAGGCCTAAGTGGTGGGTGGACCGCCTCACAGTAACCCACTGAATTTGTTTGAACACAAAGCTTTAAATTGCATTGTGTTCATACAGACTTTTCGCTGTGGCAGTTCATATTTTCATACGGCCTCTGCTGTGAATGCACGCTTGGGTAAAATCTTGCTACATGGACTATTTCTTTGCAAGCAAAACACACAATTTCACTTTGTTCACTTTAGAATACTTTGGGTCTCTTCTCTTGTATGTTGTTCTAGGCACGTCTATGTTTCTGTGGTTATCTTCATGTTATATGTTGTAAATGTATGTTGCTCTGTAATTCATTGTCGATGTAAGGGCTTTTGGTTCACTGTTATTTCTCTCTGCCCGTTGTTAGACTCATTTGTTCTAGAAATAGCCTAGTTTTAAAAATTTTTACTGATAATACTTCTTCTTTTTATTTTAAGCTTCAAATTTGGTCTTTGTAAATTTTTCTTGGCAACCCTCTCAGCATAAATGCTGCAATGGCTTTATCTGTAAAAGGTAGCCTTCTCAATTCTAGTTTTCATCACCATGTTTGAATTTTTTTCCATGTACTCCCATATTATCATATTCATTGTCTTCTTTAATGTTACCAGTTCTTCGAGCATTGTAATTACATGAAGGGTGACAAAATTACAATGGATGTTTTCAAGTATTTCCCACACATCATTAGCATGTTTACACTGGTCAATATTGTTGAGGTACTGGTATTCAACAACTTGAATTATAAAATTTATGGCATCTAAATCCTTAGACATTTGTATCGATGTCCACTTCTCAAGATCATGGAAGCTTGGTGCGAATGCTTCCCGCAACCGATCCTGTTTGAAAGCTGCACTAGTTCTCCTAGTCCAAGCATGATAATAATTGTTACTTAATAAAGGGGTCAATTTCACGACAGTTCAGGCAGATAACAGCAAAATGTGTAAGTTGACCGTCACCAATTTTGCTGATAATAATATGTATGTTAGTCATACAAACATAAAGAAACACATTAAAAGTGTTTGAGCCAAAAAAAACTTTACAGAGATGTGACCACTAAAAATATTTGGCTAGAACTTGAAAATAGTGGAAAATATCCAAAACATCACATGTATAAATGCATGCACCTCAGAAACTATAATGGCAAGAACAATGAGGTTTTTTGATTGACAGCTATTGAAATGAAATAATTTGTTAGGTATGTAAAACACCTAATGTAGTGCAACAAACATAAGAAAAAATTCACGAACTTTCTATGTGTTTGTGGTTTTTGTATGTTTTGTGAATTTTTTGAAAGACAAAGGGGATGACTCAAATTTGGTAAGTGGCACTATTGATACTATTCACAATGTAGTTTCAACTGTATTTTTTCTTCCTACAAGAAAGGTTTACAATCCCAAGAAAAAAATTATGGAAATTAAAAAAATTAAATTTTGTAAATTTTGGAAGTTTAAAATTCCAAAAACCCCATTTTTTTAAATTATGAAAATTTGGTCAAGTGAAGCGCTTATTGTGTACATGCTTGCTGTGTACGCAGTCTACTGGGGTTTTGGCCTTGTTTATTTAAAATTAATTTTTGAAATGGGGCATTATATGCTATGTGCTAAGGTTATCTGTTAGGTCTCTAACTGATGCACTGCAACCTGAATGATGCTACTGTGTCATTTATGCATCCACATGGTCCTGCAAATGGTTTCAAGTGGCCTGCAGTGAAATATGAGTGTCAAATTCTACTTCAGAATATACACCTGAAGGTGAAACCTCCATTTCCATGTGGTCATTTTGTACGACTCACAACTTTGATCACAACAAAATATGTAATATTCAGCAGCTATTCTCTGCATCACAATAAGTGGTATGCTCACTGTACGTACACACATTGTCATTATTACAAGAACAACATAGCCAGGTTTGAACCTAACATATAAAGCCCCATTTCAAAAATTCATTTCAATTAAACAAGGCAAAAATCCAGTATACTGTATGTGCAGCATGAATACATATAATGACTTAATTTGACCAAATTTTAATAATTTAATAAAATGGGATTTTGGGATTTTAAACATCCAAAATTGACAAAGTAGGATTTTTTTTGTGCTTTTCATAATTTTCCCCTGGGATTGTAAAGCTCTTTGGTTGGTAGAAAAAGTACAGCTGAAACTACATCATTAGTAGTACCAATAGTGCCACTTACCAACTTTGAGTCGTCCTCTTTGTCTTTAAAAAAAATTCAGAAAACATACAAAAAACTACAAACATAAGGAAAGTTTGTGAATTTCTTTAAATATTTGTCACATTACATTAGGTGTTTTTTACACCTGACAAATTATTTCATTTCAATAGCCGTCAATAAAAAAACCTCATTATTCTTGCCGTTAGAGTTTCTGAGGAGCATGCCATATACTTTAAAATATTTATTTATGATCTTATTGACATACCTACTGACTGTGTAGTTTGACTTGATTAGTGCCATGACAATGTGATGCAACCGCCCGCTGAATTCAAAACTGTCTGTGACACATTGTCGCTAGTGCTCGTGCTACATAGGTAGTTCGAAATTCCACTGACAGATGGCACCAGAGTTAGGTTTTCGCAGCTTCGTAGGCTTGAAAGTGAGTTGAGTCATTAGTGTGTTTGTACATTGTGTAATAAATACGGGTTTCTGATGAAAAAATTCAAAAGTATTAGAAGTAACTGTTTATGAATATCATTTTAAATGATGTGAAGTCATTAATAATCTGTAATCGGTTATCTTTTACGATCACCAGCGTGAGCATATGGAATTAGAAATAACATTTTTTTTTCTGTTTTACACATTAAGAAAATACCTTATTTATTGTTTTGTTAATTGTATTGTCTTCGTTCATGGCAGTATGCTCAATGGAACATGAATTATTGAATTGCGTGTGTCATGTGTATTTATAGTGGTGTTTTGAATTACAAATTAATATACTATGCATGCATTTACGAGATAGGTAATGGCAACAGTGTGTGTCGTAACCAATTAATCAATGCAGAAAAAACAGTTTTATAAAACGTTAACTCGCAGGTATTTATAACTAAGATTACTATTGAGTATAACATGTATACAGCGCCCGTTTATTTAATGAGTAGATATTATGGATAACATTTATCGTAGCAGTACATGTAAACATTGTACAAGCCTTTGTAAGTAAAAGTACGTGGCCATGTTTATGTTTACATTCAGCAGAATGATATAAACTGGCGGAAAATATAAACTAATCACTGCTTTTTTGAATGCTCACTTTATCGTGAATCACCTGTACATATGATGTTTTGGACATTTTTAATTATTTTCAAGTTTTAGCCAAATTTTTGAGTGGTCATCTCTCTGTAAAAATTTTTTTTGTGTCAAATGCTTTCTGTGTGTTTCTTTATGTTGTATTCCTAACATTTATATGTATATATATTTTTCACCAAAATTGGAATTGGTCGACTGACACCCCACGCCTGAATTGAAATAAGAAGGGTCGTGGGTATTTGAGCTTATTGGTAGACCATCATAGTTTCAGAATAAACAACCAAGTATTCACACAACACAAACTATTTCGAGTTTCTGTAGTTAGAAAAGATTACTTGGGCCCATAAACTGTTAGCATGATATGTTGTTTATTAAAAAAATCAACATTTTCACATCTATAGACAAGTCTGCCATCCATTATTTACACCTCCCTTCCTTTTTTTATTACACATTTGGTTACCGACCTTGACTAAATAAAAACAGTACTAACACATTCTCTTGAAAACAAACACAACAAATTAACAATTTTGCAACATACTAAATACAGCAAAATAGAATATTTGAATGTGCCGTTCCCGTGGAAAAATATAAGCAGATGTGTCTGACCTCACTTTGGATAGGTGTGACATTTGACAGCGGATAACTCACAAAATATGTGGAGGCGGCGCAGCGGCTTGTTAAGCAGCCAATCCCGTTCAAGTTCGCATACAGACAGAATGATACAAGTTGCAACCGTTGAATGTAGGGAGTGGACCTATAGAGTAGCTATGTTTGGTTGGTTCAGTCAAATATGAACATACAGGACACCCATATCAGGCCTTATGTTCATGGAGAAAGCATTTAGCCTTAGATGTGAAGTTCACTGCATCCTCTGGATGGCTAATCAGATTTAAGCAGCAGTACAGAATTAATGAATTTACTGTGCATGAATATAAACATTAGGCTAATGTACAAGCTGCTGAACGATTTCCTGTGGACATATTGTGTGTGTACACGGACCAGCAAGCTTCGAGTGATTGCCACTGCTGGCGCTCCTTCTTGCTTGCCTGACAGAGAGGTAGGAAAGTCATCTGCAAGCTTGTCACTCTTCCTTCAGCCCTTCTTCTCCTAGATCGAGCTAGCCAGAGTGCGTAAGATAAACAAGTTCTGCCATGGTCACTACAACCAACATAGTGCAGGACTTGTGTAATTTTTTTGGGTAGAAATGTGTGACCTCTATGTGCTACAGCATCTCACAGTCTTTTACGAAAGGAGGATTAATAACATGTTTACAAATATGTAAATCTTAATGACACATGTATATATTGTTGGTGAAATATTGCAGTTGTTTAGTGCAGTGTTGGATTTACGCTTTTCTTCGCTCGGGGCAAGAACACTGATTTACCCCCTACCATCTTTCCATTCATTCCTGAGTGATCATTATACGCATAATTTGCGCCCCCTCTAACACTGCGCCCATGGCAGGCTGCCCCCTGCACCACTAGTAAATCTGCCCATGGTTAAGTGTACTAAAGCTGCTGGTTAAAATAACTATTATGAGAAGCCAGTAAATAGTTGGACTTGTTTCTCACACTGTCATTTCACTGTTAGTCTGTGATAAACTCTCACAATGTGTTGGCATGTGCGCTGCCAGCTGATCAACTGATGTTTTGCTGTAGGCAGCCAAGGCTGACTGGTCTAATTCAATTGATGTTTTTTCAAGTTGTGGTGTCGCTCCTTTCAGGAACGTAACCCCTACGTAAATTGACGACTACTGTGTGTATCTGTAAGTGTGTGTATATGAATGTGTATGTATATGAATGTGTATGTGTACATAAATAAGTCATCATAGTTTTACAAGCTATAATAATGTAGTAATAAAATAGTTAATTGAAAATACATCTTAAATATATAATGTTCTTTCCAAATAAATTATTGTGGCAGCAAGGAAAATAATTAAAATAAAATATATATCTTAAGACGGGGTGATTTGAAACACATGGAGTAACTTGCAATACTTTTTCAGTTCCGTAATTTAAATTTTCTGTACAAGTCCACTGGAAGTAAAATTTTATGTATTTTCATGCAGGTATTTGTTGTTTGTAATTATTTCCAAGTAAATATTTTGTACCCAAATCATTAGCATGTAATGAAATACAGCATGCTTCTTCATCTAACACTCTAAACAAACCTAATAACTCTGGTTTCCAGTTGGTGAAAAATTTTTTAAGTGGTCCAAATTACATCATGGGTCTCATGTTACCCCATTTTACTGTATAGCAGCCCGTGAACTGCTGCTTCCGTGCACGAAAGTAATTACTAAAAAAATTGAGCTTTCCACTTCTCTTTTTTTACCTGTAATGACAAATTTCATATTCCTTATTTTATATAGGCCCGTGCTTCTGGGAATAATTAATTTCTGTGAGTGATTAAATTACTGTGCAGATTTTTATTAAGTTATACTGTCTGCTACCTTCATAGAAACTAATGTTAGTAAGTTATTACAGTGAATTTTCTGTGCATTGGAACCTAAAGGATTGAAATTCTGCATCCATGGATTACATTCTAGCCTGCATTGAAGACCACATCTATTGAAATTCTTTATTTACTGAAATTTTTTTGTCTGTCCTTTGAGAAACAGTTGAAAGAGAATCCACTGTATTGTGTTGCCATTGTAATGTTGGAAGAAAAAATACTTTTCTTGGAAATAATTTATGAATTTAACTAAAGTAAAGTGAATAGAAATGATAAAGTATTAAAGTAAACAACTGTCCCTCGACAACAGATAAATATGTAATGCAATGTGGACTTGTTGAGCTTGTTATTTTGGAAATAAAGAATTGGGTTGCAAGTGACTATGGATGTTTACTAGATAATTATCCTCAAACTTTAATGTACACCTGTGGGTGTATTATGACCTCGCGTCGCTGGCTTGCGACTGCACGCAACTTTGCGATGCATTGTGGTTTAGATAGCGAATTTGTGATTATGACCATCCGCGTTTACGAGTGTCGCTATCTTTTGCGAATATGCAAAAACTTTGCGACAACGCACTCTCGGCGACGGCAGTTGGCAATGCTTCTGTGGATAAATTCCGTCCTTGATGGTAGTGCACCTAGCCTAACTATTACGTAACAGTTTATATATGCTCCGCTAGATGTCAGTAAGAATTCCATCACAAAACTTTAGGGCGCGGTCTACCGCAATTTTCATCATTATTTAATTTTTTATTTGTACTACATATTTTTTCTTATTTTAGGCACAAAATGTAACTAAATTTGACTCTTATGAAATTCTCTTATCTCTCATAGTTTTCGCTTAATGGCTTGTTAAAGTCATATTTTGCATGTTTCCGTTTTAACGACCACACTAAAACAAACTGATATACCAAACTGAAAAAAATCACAGTGGATGAAGACATTGTAGGCTACAATGGCATGCTCATAAAATTAAAGAATAAAAATTATATATATATATATATTTTTTTTTAATTATTGCATTTTTTAAATTTGTATTTTCAGTTTCAGCATTTTTTTAAAATTCAAATAATTTTTATTCTTTAATTTTATGAGCATGTCATTGTTGCCTGTAATGTCTTTACCCACTGTGATTTTTTTCAGTTTGGTATATCAGTTCGTTTTAGTGTGGTCGTTAAAACGGAAACATGCAAAATATGACTTAAACAAGCCATTACGCGAAAACTATGAGAGATAAGAGAATTTCATAAGAGTCAAATTTAGTTACATTTTGTACCTAAAATAAGAAAAAAAATATCTGGCACCAATAAAAAATAAAAAAAGTGGCGATGAAAATTGCGGTAGACCGCGCCTTAAGCTATTTTAGCGATGCTGTATACAAGAGAAGTACTGCCGTAAGACATTTTTGAAAGTGATATACATTGAAAAAAAATTTCTAAGGAACATTCTTCCAACGTAATGTTCATCTTCGTGAGAACACGGAAATATACACATGTACAAAACTAAATAAATAAAAAAAGGCCTTAGTACCAAATGAAAATTTAGGCATCCACAAATAATGTGTAAATAGTATATGCCTTTATTGATGTTGAGATATTGTTCTAGAATGTGTGGTTCTTCTGTATTACCATTTAGTGTTTAAGTTTGCGTCACGAGTTATGAGACAGCGTAATTATTACATCTTTTTTCACCCAAGTATAATGTCTCCATAAAAGTTAGTGAATATTCGCGTGAAAATAATGTGATAAAGTAAATTATTAATATTGTAAAAAATATTGTTATTATAAAATACTACTTGTTATGTCTGCTAATTGTCTCGTAAGTTAATCGTGGTGGTAAGAACAACTGCACGGGAAAAATTTAATATATTAATTTTAAACGTATAAGTAAAGTTACAGTATGTGTAACTATAATTTACTGAATAAATGGAGAGGGACACTTAATTATTAAAAATTAAAAAAAAGTAACATTTCGGCAGACCTTGGGATTGATCCTACGCCCAAAAATTTAACGTGGCTACAAGGCAACGACACTAACCAATACTTCAATATGACACTTTCAATACTTTACCTGTAAAATGATAATTGTACAATATTTCCGGTTTAGTAATACTTTCGCTTAAATAACTCCATAATAAAGACTTTATTGATGTTTTGTAGTTTCATATTTTTAAAACGTTTTGGTGTCAAACAATACAGCTAACTGGAATGGTCATATCAGTTCGAAATCTACATTTATTTTACAAAAGTCGTGTAGTTTTTCCAATAATCTGCCGTTTTATTCGTAAAACTGATTTGTGAAGCGTACGTATTGATGTAACATACGTATCGGACTGTTTCTACGCCAATTAACTTAATTACAGTTGTTTAAACATGTGAGGTTACGGTAACTGAAGGAAAATGTCCGCCATTTTATCTTAGAAATCCAGTTTGCGAGTCGTAGCGAGCCCTCGAGACGACGAGCTGGTTTCCGACGGACCCTGCAAAGGCTTTGCGATATGTGTGCGTCACGTGGACAGTTCGCAGTCGCAAATAGGGAGAGTTGTAATCGCTTTTATCGCTAAGTCTTGTTTAGCGTGGCTAGCAATCGCAAAACTGCTTTGCTAAGCGGTCATAATAGACCAGCTGGCCATCAGTGTTAAGTTGATGTAACATGGAAAGCACGTTGAATAAATTGTGAAACATTACATATGGTGAACAAATTCAAAACATAAAAAACAACATACTCTACACCGAAATATAACACAAAAATATACAGTTTTACATAACGTGTCGGAGGTCCATGTCACGGCAGACAGAGCCAGTGATTACTGTACCGTAGGAGGTACACTGGTTTGTGAGGAGGAGGTGAGGCTGGCAGGTGGGCTTATCACAGTGAAAGTCAGATCGCTGATTGGGGAGACCCAATGGGAATTGGGTAATATACCATAAATGAGAAGGCGGTGGAGAGCTTTGTGTAGAAACTTCTACGCGCCCCTCTCTGGAAGTTGAAGGTTGAAGATCATCTGGATTGTTCTGTGAACAGCACCTCAAAAATATGTTAAAAGTTGACTATGTTGTCACACACTTTTTTCTTCGTAGATAGCTTGGAATGTCACCGTATATACTCTGACAAAAATTTTTAAATGTTCAGTGTCAGAATCTGTGGATTCTAATTTTAGTAACACAGAGTCTATCAAATGAATAACATCTGCCAATCAACTTTTATGTCAGTATGAATGTCATCTAAATCATATGGATGGCCAGGAGCATTATCCAGGAGAAGCAGCAGTTTAATTAATGGGATCTCTTTTTTTGCGTAATGTCATTCCTTTACTTCTGGAAAAAAAGTCACCAAACAGCACGTGTGTAACCCAGGCCTTGGTGTAAGCTTTCTGTATTACATGCAGCCTACTGGTGTCACATTTTTTAAATGCCTACTAGTTCTGGGAATAATAAACAAAAAGTGGTTTTAGTTTCAAGTCACCAGAAGCATTACAGTCATAGACTTTTCTTCCTTTGAACTAAATCGGCATTCTGGCTTCCACTCCCAAAACAGAGCAGTTTAATTAACATTAAATATTTGCTTACTCAGGGAAATACTCCCCTTCTCCAATTATTTCTGCTAAGGATTCAGAAAAATCATTTGCTACACTTACATCTGCACTTGCAGCTTCACCTGTTCTCATGATGATGTGAAGGTCAGCATACTTTGTACTTTCCGTGTATGTTGTGCCAGGTTTTTTCAGCAGATCTTCATGCAATGATCTAGTCTTTTCATGGATAGTAAGTAAATTCAACATTATCTGTTTTTGTGTCATATTCTCGATCCAGTGACAAAACAATTTTACATCTTTGAAATTGGGTCCTCCCTCTTCTTGGTAATTACTCTGTTGTTTAATGTTACCACACTTTTCGTACTGTTAACTATACTATTCTGCGTCCTTCACAATGGTTCCCACATACGAAACAGGGGGATTGGTTTCATGAGCGATTGTTGATAGTGTTTACCCATTGCTTCGTCAAATACGTGCTGAACAAGAGAGACAGCTCTGAGCAGTGAGGTCAGTGACACAAACCACGAGAAAGAGAAATGCGCACTACTGTCTTGACGGCCATGTAGAACACTCGTGCAAAATTTTTTTTTACTTTTTATAATTTTTTATAACTGTAAATTTTCATAACTTGCAGGTTTCATAACTCGCAGGTTTTGTAATTTGCAGGTTTCGTAACTCACAGGTTATGTAACTCGCAGGTTTTATAACTCGCAGGCTTCATAACTCACAGGTTTCGTAATTCGCAGGTTTCGTAATTTCAGGTTTTGTAACTGGCAGGTTTCATAACTCTGGATATTACTGTATTAAAATATGTGTGAAACGAAGTAACAAATATGTAAATGAAAGAAGACACTGGTGACATAGGTGAAAAATATTGAAGATACTACATTAGAATTATATAGAGTGCAAAGTTACGGAACACTTACGTACAGTAGGCTGTGCAAACTATTACTCATAGTTCCGCCAGCTTAATGTGTGACACATGTTAATTCAATCTTTATGTCAATTTGAATAATCTTGGAAATTATTGATGCTAAGTACATTTGCCTTTCGTGTTGTTTTTCGCGGCAGCCGCTCAAATGACGACATAGATATTTGAAAATTATTACACAAATTATCAGTAAGCTTAGTTGTCTGATCATTAATATATTAACTCATGTTCAAACAAATACTAATTCATAGGTTTAGGCAGTTGACGTAATTAAGCAATAGTGCCATGCTGCCAGTCAGTCCCGCTGCAGTCTACTTAATTAAATCTTGTAAATTTCTGTGTTACCAAGTCTTCAGTAGACAAACAAATATTGGCAGGAACTCAAATGCAGCATTTTAGATCTAGCCCCTATCCTCGAGTGTGTTGTTGGACGGCTGGAATTCCATAGTCATTCACTTCTTTCAGCCTCCGTCCTGGACCATCGACGAACGTGTCTGCCTTCTTTGTCTAGGAACATTCTTTTTTTGAAACTGTTCTTTTCTTTGTTACAGGTTTTTTATTTGTACGTAGCAAACAGTTGCTTAAAGTACTTAGAACTTTCAAACAAAGTTTGGTAGTTTTACTTTCATTGACAAATACAGTAGGCCCTATCACATTACCTGATTATAAGTAAAGGCTTCATGATCGCACTGCTTTAGGTACTCAGTATTAAGTTAAAATATAGACCTAGTCACAATATTGAAATGAAAATCAATTTTCATGAAAGTAGCGTAGTTGTGAACATTAAAAATATCCATGCACCAGGTTTTTTGTGTTAAAAATCTTAGATTATTATTTAATTTATTCACAATTGTTTTTAATAAACAAAACAAACAAACTGTAACATGAGTTATAATTTTGGTATGTTGCAGACACCTCTGCATCAGAAAAGATTAAAATTTTAACAATTAATAACTTAAACCAGTATCCAATCCACAAATATCTGAACAGAACATGACTTTAACAAATACAACATGAAAGATGCACAACAACAAAAACATATAAAATATTATAGAATTGAAAATGTCGAAATCATAATAAATTAATATGTTTAATAAGTATCTAAAATTTTGTGGTAGTTTGTTAGTTCACGTAAGTATTTTCAATTCCTCACTCAGTACGTGAGTCCTTTATTTATATTGCTCCTCCAAGTGGTTGTTTTTCTGCATTCCACCACCGGTAGATCTTTGTCTGGCACTGCTGCACCTCGTTCTGGGGTGCAAAGTTCATCATTTGGTGAGATCCCACTCGCGGCCTGTTGTGTCTAGAGGTGAAATCTGACAGCTATGGCACAACCTGTAGACATGCTATGTTGGGAGTACTTTGCTTTCACAATGTGTTAAGACACAAATTAGTTAGTATCAATATCTCTCGGTTCACAAGGACACACGTTCTTTTAAGTGCTCTTAAGAAAAGTTTTATTTGGGTAGTTGAACAGTTTCAACAGCACTCATTTGACTAAACGTCGCATTGTATTACTGCTCTCAGCATAAGTTCAATGTTATTTCATTGTCTTGCAATGGGTAGCCGGCACACACGTACTGCTGCACATGCCAATTACATGCTCAATTTTAAGCTGATGTCTGCAATACATATTGCTACCCTGCTGCGCATTTTCTACCCAATTAAGGGTAATGAATAAATACAATTGTGTGTCCTTGTAGTTTTTAAAAGAAAACAAAATCTGCAGTATGCAGAAATAAGTTTTCTTCTTTGTAATGAAAAGTTAACACAATTCCCTAACAAATGAACATGGAGTTAAAGTGAACAGAGTGACTAGTACTAAAAACTGACTAGTTTAACACAATATTTCCAAAGTAATATTACAACACCTCGTCTCACACCGGACTGTTTTATGCTAAATGTCGTACTCGCCAAGCATACGAGAAACATACAAGATGAACCCTTCTTGGAAAATGGGCATCTCACTTGGCCTACAACAGCAATCGAAGTCCGCTTCTACTTGTTATATTGTAGGCTTACTCACCTTTTGACATTTTTGTTGTTGAATAATTAGGTTGTAAAATCAGAAGTTTTTGTTTATGTATGGTTAATTTGGAGGTCTTTAAACATTAGGCTACTGTTTTAACCAAAAACTATGCATAATATAATAATTGACTTGTATTCTTGATTTATTATCGAAAATAATTTCAAAAAGTTTTATAAATCGTTGATGGCCTTGCAATACATGAAATCACTTGCTGCGGACACTCAGGAACTCGCAAATTAAAGAACAGACCGAAAAAACATCTTGAAGAAAACTGAAGAAAATAAATTTAGCACTGACGATGTCTACACGTAAAGTATAGAGTTCCCACATCTCAGTAAATAATAGAAGAATAATGGGTGATGAAAACCAGATCCTGATGCCCTAATGGCCACACGCAAAGGAGGAAGAAAAAAGTTTTGTAGAGTTCTGATATGTCCTAAATAGGTTGTACAGAAAAAACGACCACGAGCACTACTTGGGCATGTTAAATTCGCCACTCTCGTTCACATCATTACATTTATGGGCTACTGCCCTACGTCATCATATTTTTTGTAGCATACTACAGGGATCGGGGTTACACCCTAGCTGCATCTGGACATCACGAGTACCGAGAAACAACTTTTACAAAACCAAGTGCCAGACCTTCAACTGCAGTGCTCCTATTGCCTACCCAATACACACACCACCCTCTAGAGACTAAATGAAACCCTCAACTCTTCGTTATTGGGCATCCAGCAAACTTAGTTGCGCAATACTTTCAAACAAGGAAAACTTGGCATGTTGCTTCCCAGCCAACCGGCCAAAACTGGATGAATCTAAACCCTTCTGCACACCTGTCTAAAAAAAAAGTCAGCTTTTTCCTTGAGTTTCCGAAGCAACATAACAGACACCCACATGCTTTTAAACCTAACTAATTAAATTTATTCCTTAAGTTGAATAGTTGGTACAATCATCGAATTTACACCTGCATGTGTATATGAAAATAAAAATATAATAGGAAATATATATACAAAAAATATTAATAAATACGTTTGTATCTCATATCCCCACATAACATGAAAAACATACAATGTTACATCACCTTCCCCCCATCCCTACTACTCAGGAAAAATTTACAATTTTGGCTGCTTAGTTCTTAAACCTATTCCGAAATTGCTTTTCAACACTAACAAAATACACCAAACAAAAATCTTCCTTCAAAATCCTTCCATTGTCTCCAAATAAAATATTAATTCCAGGTTTTTCGATACATAAAAACCTACAATTGGAATTATTTGACATCCACTTTTTCTTATGTCATCAATATGTATGTCATAAACATTACAATTTGTTTACTGTAACTTGAACTGATTAAATTCACCTGTATTAACATATCACTCTATTTAAACATATATAACTTCAAAGTTCTTCAACATCACAAATTTGATTTCAAGAGATTATGTAAAATTTGTATTGCTTCGTTTCCTATAAACATGTTCACAATCTGAATTTTCTTTATAATCATGTATAATTAGGTCTGCTTCCCATTTTCAAAAAACAAATGTATGTGACAACTATGTAGCCAACTAAATATGAGTGACTGTACTGGTATGTGGCTGGGCTGGTAGTTTCCTGTGGAACAACCATAACCACATTGCCAAACAATTACTATTAAGTGTTCCTGTCAGCAGCACTGATCGCTAAAGCAACATATTAAAGAAAAAAATGCACAAAAACTGCAACATTACAAAACTCACATAAAATATCACTTCAACCACTACAAACAATTTGTGTTACTAACTTAACTTTAAATAAACTTCATCAGGTAACATCTCTCAACTATAAATGATAACAAAAAACAGTCTGGGTTGGGAAGCCTTCGACATACATATTACCCTATACAAAACAAGCCACCCTCAGGTGCTGAAGAAATGTTTCTATGTGTGTCCATTGGTGAACGGTCAGACACTTGCTCTTCCTAGCTCATAGAACAAAAATTACTTCCTTGCCAACACATGTCATGGCTATAAAAACAGATTGGACCTGAATCAGCTGATTTCAAAATCAATTCACTCTAATTTACTCAACTTTATTTGTTAAACAATAACAAATTACCATTAACTATCACAGTGATTACTTATAACCTTAGTGCTCAGTGCTCAAAATATATTTCTATCATCTGTAAATGCAAGAAAATAATAATACTCGGGTGTGACCCTGTCTGGCAACCATCACCCATGAGTGTAAACCAACCATGTCATTAGTAAAACCAAGCTTATCAAAACATCAGCAAGATTACGGAAAAGAGAAACTACTTGAAATATTAAAGTTGCTATGTGTATTTGTTGTTTAAAAACAAATGTGGCATGAAAGACAGTACAAATATCACACAATTGCAGTATGTGCGCCTTAACGAGTATCCACAGCCAATCACAGTCAGCTTTACCCTTGAAATATGACAAAATACCAATTTACATAAAACCTTCAACAAATGCAATTAACATCAGTTAATATATCATAAAATCATCCGGCTGAATATGTGTAAAATTTCACATTTACTACAGACTTGTCTGGCCATGGCCAGTTCCCAAAAAATATTATTATAACATACAATAATTGTTACCACAACCTTAACATTATAAATCATCATGTAGAAAGAAGAAAATATCCTTTTATAGCTAAATATGTTAACCTGAACATGTCACTGAGTTTATGAAAAGTACAAAATCTAAAATTTACGTGTTTACCTTAATTCACTGATTATATATTAATTTTATAATTTAGCTTCCTAGGCTTGCATTTTCACGTGTCCTGTCAATTCTTGAGTAAACTACTATTAATTTTTCTTCCGGTTCTTGTAACCTTTCGGCTTAACATTAACCACCTTCTTAACACCACTCACTTTCCATCTTTTCCTGCACACCTTCTCTAACCTCATATTTTTCTAATTGAATCAGCCAATCTCCAAGTTCCTCTTTCTATATTTTTCTTCTCTTTAAGTGGCCCTTGATCCCATTTTCCTTTTTCTGCAAATTCCCCTTCAAATAAACCCTTGTATAAGTCTCGAGACAAGACTGTTTTTTCTTTTCTGTTTCCATTTTCACTTGTCTGTACCTCAGTACAGGTCTGATGCCCCTATTCCCTAAATCATAGGACCATAAAACATAATTTTTATTGCACAAACACTCCAAAATTTGTTTAGTTTTCATTTCCCCCTTGCGTATGTAATTCCTACTTGTGTGTTCATTTGATAAAGCCCTATGTTTACATTATTTTGTTACAGCTTTGTCTGTGTTTACCATTCTGTTATCTGTTTTTTTTTTAGATGCACTATTTCCGTTGTTTTGGTTTTCTACCCCCTCTGCTTCTTCATTTTGAATCTCAGTACTTTGCCCTCTCTTTTTGACCAGATTGGTTTGTACCACATTTACCTGTGGTTGTAAAATCTGTTGTGTGTGTTCTACAGAATTTACCCTGTTTTCACCCGCTTCAGTTTGTTTTGTCCGTTTCAATTTTTCTTCTAACATGTTTTCTAACTTAGCACCCTGAGTATCAATCTTATTGTCCAGCTGTTTGAACCTTGTTCCTTGTTTTCTAATTTGTTCCTGAAGCTCCCTGCCCTTGGTTTTAATAACACTTTTTATTTCATTAATTTAGATTCTAATTTACCATCCAACTCTTATAATAAAATAATTATGTTTACATTATAACTCCTTTCCCCCAATATTTCATTTGATGAATTTACAGTGCCTGGAGAGTTAAGTGCATTTGGTGGGTAATCAAAACCCTGAAACACTTCATTGTAATTCATACTGTAGTTTAGACAAACAAAACTAAATTTAACCCTAACAAACTTTTCTTCTTTAATGTCACTATATTTTCCCTTTCTTTCATAGTGTCCAAATACCAACTGTTGGAACTAGAAACAAAATAAAAAAAAATTCCTGTAATTAATAATGACTTGTGATTTGCGGTGAATCCCTCGTTTTTCTCTGTACCGTGTATTCAGGATTCTAGGTCATCCCTGGGCCTGCTTTGGTTTTCTCAGTGCTTCCACACACAGCCAACAGTCATCTCCTTGCAGAAACAGTTGTCTTTGTTGTGTATTGATTCCTCAATCGCTGTGCACGCTCCATGTTGGGGCGCCAGATGTCGCACGCCGGGCTGTCATACGCCGAATGTCGTACTCGCCAAGCATACGAAAAACATACAAGATAAACCCTTGGAAAATGGGCATCTCAGTTGGCCCACAGTAGCAAATGAAGTCAGCTTCTTCTTGTTATATCACAGGCTTACTCATGTCTGAAATTTTTCTTGTCGACTAATTAGGTTATACAATCTTGAATTTTTGTTTAGATATGGATAATTTGGTGGTCTTAAAACGTTAGGCTGTTGTTGTAATCAAAAACTATTCATAAAATTAATCATTGACTCGTATTCTTGATTTATTATCGAAAGTAATTTCGAATAATGTTTTATAAATCCTTTATGGCCTTGCAATACACAAAATCACTTGCTTTGGACTTTCAGGAACACGTAAATTAAAGAGCAGACTGAATAAACACCTTGAAGAAAACTGAATAAAATAAATTTAGCACTGACAATGTCCATACGAAGATTCTACAGGGTGTTACAAAAAGGTACGGCCAAATGTTCAGGAAACATTCCACACACACAAAGAAAGAAAATTTGTGATATGGACACATGTCCGAAAACGCTTAGTTACCATGGTAGAGCTGAATTCCTTACATCTCCTTAAATGTCATTGTAAATAACATTTTGTACAGAAAATGTCCTAAATACCCAATGGATTGGTTGTTTACAATGTACTTTACTTCCTAGGTTCACTGCCGTTGGGTAATTGGAATAGTGTCTGTACAAAATGTTTTTATGGTGACAGGTAATGTGAGGTAATGGAAGGGTCTCTACCATGATAACTAAGAGTTTCCAGACACATGTCCATGTAACATATTATCTTTATATGTGTGTGTGGAATGTTTCCCGAAAGTTTGGCCATACTTTTTTGTAACATCCTTTGGAGTTACCACATTTAAAAAAATAAAAAAAGAATACTGTGGGGTGAAAACCAGACCCAGACACCCTAATGGCCACCCGCACAGGAGGAAGAAAAAATTTTGTAGAGTTCTGAAATATGCGAAGTAGGTTGTAAAGAAAAAACGACTGTGGACACTGCCTGTGAATGTTAAATTGGTCACTCCCATTTACATCATTACATTTATGGGCTACTGCCCTACTTCACTATATTTTGTTCGTAGCAGACTACACAGACCGGGGTTACACCCTATCTGCGTCCAGATATCCCTAGTACCGAAGAACAACTCTTACAAAACCAAGTGCATTGCTGCTAGCATAGTTTTTGCCTGGCCTACAACTGCTGTGCTCCAATTTTCCACCCAATACACACACCACCCTCTATAGAGACTAAATGAAACCCTTGACTCTTTGTTTTTGGGCGTTCAGCAAACCTAGTTGCTCAATTCTTTCAAACAAGGAAACCTTGGCTTGTTGCTACCCGGACAACTGGCCATTACAGAATAAATCTAAACCCTTGCACATACCTGCCTTAAAAAAATGTCAGCTTTTTCCTTTGTGTTCCCAAAGCAACACACACCCACGTGCATAAAAACCTTTAATTAACTTTTTTTTCCTGGAGTTGAATAATTACTACAGATATAGTTAAAATTAACACCTGCATGTATCTAAGAAAATTAAAAATACAATAGAAAATGAAAATCCAAAAAAATAGTTAATATATACTTTCATCTCATATTCCCGCTGAATACAAAACCTTGAATGTTACAACCTAATGTGATTCTAGACGATTATGAAAGGATCATTCAATATTTTTAATACTTCTTGTTGTGTTGTGCCCACTCCGGCACTGACGACTAAACAGGGACACACACTGTCCAGTCAAACGGGTTAAGTCCACGGGCATACAAATACACACAACACATAATGGATGACACAAAATGAGGGACCGTGGATCTACCTACGGACACTAACACGTGAATTAGTGACGTCATATATATTACTGATTACAACTTACAGAATTGTACACACTTGCTCAAAAATACAATAGAAAACACAATTAAAGATTATAATCCATAGGGACCCGCAGTTAGGATACATTAATATAAAATACATAACTACCAAAAAACCTGACTCTGATCCACTTGCCACATCAACACTCAGCCGGCACATAATCAATTGAAGAAAGAAAGAGGGGAAGGTAAGGCAAACAAAGAATGCTAATAGAAAATGAAACTATTAACAAACAAACCAACCTAGCGTAAATGCGCGATTTACCGAACTGTAGAAAACACCGGAATGCACGACCCTATTCAAAGAAAGTTACCGGTAACTTACCAATCAGACGTATGCTGACGGAGCGTCGAGGTAGCGAGAACAGGCAACCTTGCTCAGCGGGCACAGGACACATAGTGCCGGAGCACACTATGTTAGAAGCCAGGTAGAGGATGGGAAGTAGAGGAGGGAGAGGGACTAGAAGAGGGAGGCGACGGGACCCGAACATTCACGAAGATCAGCGAGGCGGCGCAGGCCCATTAAATGGGGCACTTCCCAAACACAGGGGCACAGATGATATTGTTCAAGTTCCACTGGGCTATAGTAATTCATAAAACATAGTACAATAAACTGAGGCTGAGTTGAGAGTCCATACAACTGAAATCTTCGGGTTCTAACAAGGCCGTGCTGTCCCAGCAAATCTTTATTGTCAGTGATCTGTATATGGGCCTTCTTGGATGTTCGGGTGACAGTGTTAACATTTGCTTCTTACAAGTGGTAGTGAAATTAAACTTGCGTATATGCTGCTATGTACTTTGCTTGCTGTATTTAATTTTTACATTTACATTCATAACTATGTTTGCAAAAATTACAGTACCTATAAAACTATGACTCAAAGATGTAAATTAACACACAAATTTAGAAGTGCGATAAAATAACAACATGACAAAACATCTTGAATCTATTGTCAAGGCAAAATATATTCTGTTTCCAGGAAATATCACCAATACATAATACAGTACATTACATCAATACATTTACAAACTTGTACTTCATCATTCAAATGTCATTTCCAATGGTACATAATTAAAATTATCCTCCAAGTGCAGCGTACTCTTACAGCAGATTTTCATCCATCATTATGTATCGACACAGTTGCGTTAAATTATTATTAAATTTCACATCCTTTATGTTGTACGTCTCAAGTTCATAATAAATATTCTTATTGTGAATTATTCTGCTGATGCAGTAAGAACCAGAATTGAGAAACTTGATTTATCTTCAGTAATATTAAGTCTTTAATCTTGAAATTGTTTATTTTTCACTTCTTCATGTACTTGAATCATCAATTGGCTATTGTCACAAGTCTGCTTGTAACTAGTCATTGTGCTTTATCTTGGGTTTGGTTGTTTTCGTCGGGTTGATTATTGTCCAATCTGGGAATAATCTGGGAAAATCAGTTGTGTGTTTCCGCGTATTTGAATGTCTTTTACGAAATATTAAATTATTGCTACAAATGTTGGCTCATTTGCTTGTACAAATTGGTATAGTTTTGTAAGTTTAGAGTGTTTGTAACCCCAACATAATGAATACATACTTTACCTCTGCCTTAGGTTGCGGCAAATGTCCAAATAAAACTACAAATATTAAATCCAGAGAATTTTCAGTAATAATTGGTTGCAACTCACCTTGTAGGTACTCATCTGTATGCTTAGCTTTCTGACACAAGTCACATGCAACAATCAGTGTTGAAAATTAATTTCTGCAAATTTAGCCAGTAAAATTGCTATCTCAATGAATCACAAATTTTGTTTTCACTTGTATGACTTGAGTAGACATGCATGTGTAATAGTAAGTCTTTAACTTGACTAGCTAGGTTACTGGTTTCCACTGTTCCTCAAATGCCTTGTTTTTCATGGAATTGTGATATAATTATAAAATACCTTTCTTGTCAACACAATACAAGAGAGTTAATTTTCTCGCTGTATTCATGCTGTTTAGTTTAATTGTTAAGTTTTCAAATTTTTCCATTAAATCTCTGATGTCTGGATGCTCTTCCAGTTTTTGTATTTTCTGATGTGCTACAGAAATTTCAAAAGATGACTTCTTAGTAACGGAGTAACATAATCCTTTTTCGGTACTCAGCTAAATTAATCAGCAACCATATTATCCTTTCCTGTCATAAAAAAATTGTCTTTGATTTAAACAATAAATTTTTGTTGCTCTTTGGTTGAAGTTAATGCACGTTAGCCATTTCGTGTTTATCAAACAAATAACTGTTATAAATCTTAACTTTAATAACTTAATTTTCTTTGCTAGTGTTGCACACAAGTTCACCTTTGCATAACTCTTGAGGTGTTAACGAATTAACCACTGCCAGTGCAGGTGTTCTTTACTAGTTTTATGTAGTTTACAGTCTTTCTTGAGATGGTGAGTAACTGCCCATCTTCCACAGTGAATACTGGCACTCTCAGATCCAACGATTACTTGCGCTGAAAATATCAATATGCCGTCCTTGTATACAGCAACCTAGAATTACCACGGATTGTCTTTTCTGGCGAGTTTTTTCTGTAAATCAGTTGTTCATATGATCACCAACATTTTTCGTGACTGTTAAATTGCAAACTTGATGAGTTTAGACGTGGTGAATAGCTATTGGCCCCCTTGCATGGGTAGCGTATTTGTTCATCATACGGAAACTATTTTTGGAATTTTTGGAGTTGCTACCCGAACCATGATGGAAATATGGGTTCTAATATGTAGAGTTTCTCTGCAAAGTTGTAATAGTATTTTTGTGTCTTCCCTGTTCCTCATTTACGAGTCTACAGTACTTCTTACCCTTAGCAAAGTTTGTGTTACCTGCATTACATTCCGTATACTTAGACCAGGTCTGATGTCTAATTTGTCTTTCCAGCTTATCGACGAGCATTAACTGCTCGTAGAATTTTTACGAAGAAAGGTTATACTGTTCTACCCAGACCACTTGGAAGAACAAAAGCATTTGTGCAGTTAATTTCATTGGTATTTTGCCAAAAGGGCCAATATCACATTTTGAAACGTGTCATAGTGGTCCTTTTGGTATACTGCTTAAAATACCAATATCACTTTGCAAAAAAATGTGATTTGGTCCTTTTGGTAACATACTTACAATATGGTTATTAATTCCATTTCCGTCATCTCAGGACTTCGATGATGGTTTCTCGCATAACCGGAACTGATGTGCTCCTCAACTTTTTTTTACTACCCTTAGGTTTGTATTTTTCCACACATAACATCATTAGTCCTTGCATTCGCAGGCCCCAGAATACATGAATAAATTTCTTTCTAAACTCAGAGTTCATTCTGTTTGTAGGCTTCTCTGTCTCTCACCATTTATTCGTTGACCCTTGTAATGAGAAACTGAAGTATTTCAGACATTCATCATTGCTAAGTTAAAACATATTTGCTTACTCGTATTCCAGTTAGCTTTTTCTGTTCAGTACCGGAGTACCTGGGTGCAGATTTACTTAGTTGTATGGAATGGTGAAATAGTGCGACAAACTTAGTGCATGCGGACTGTGCACTTGAGCTGTATAGTACATACAAAGTCAACATATTCCTACAGGAAAGCAACACAGGCTGTGTAACATGGTCTACATAAGAGTTTAATATGCATGTCAAGGTAACTATAGTTTGTTGTGAGCTTAGTGTGAGCTTCAATCTATCCGCCACTCCGCTTTTAGTATGCAGTGTAGCGTGTTGTGTTTTTTCGCAAGTGTCTTCCGGTACTACTAGCCAATTCTTCAAAATTACGGCCGGCCTCCGTAGCATGGTCGGTAGCATGCTGGTCTACGTTGAGAGAGGTCCTGGGTTTGAATCACAGCACAGGCATTGATGTTTGTGTCATTTATTTAGATTTAGGTAGTTGGTGAGCCTTATTTTATTAAGCTTAACCACATAAAATTGTGGGATGCTAATAAACCATTTGTAATAAAGAAATGAAAATAAATTTTGTATGATTATTGGGGCACTTATCTTTAAATTCTGCTTTAGCGTGGCGTGACAGTTCCTCCACGCTCTTTTTTTTTTACGTTTCTTGGATGGAAATCTGCTCTCTATGTGTTCTGGCTCTTTCATAATTCTGACCATAAACTGTTAACCATTTGTTGAAACATGCCCATTATATGCATGTCAAATGTTTCACTATTTCTACAATTTTCAGCAGATACTGATCTCTCTGAATGTCTAGAATCAGTATCCCCAGTACAACGAGCTATGACTGTGTATTGGCTTCACCTTCATGAGCTGTCATTATATCGTTATTCGTAGTTTTATTCAGCCCTAATTTATTTTAAGCTTAACTACTACCAAAATTCCTTCCACTACTCTTGGCCACTGTGTATTAATTATCTGTCGCCAGATTTCTCTAAATTCTTTGCCTAAATTTGTTTCATTGGCCACCTCGTTACGGCGCCAACTGATATCTATGACAAGTTTTTAATTTTTTTGTTCCTTATTTTCAGTAGACCCTGTGCTTGGACGAACAATTAATTCATTTAAGAATTTGTATTGCATGCTTGATTACACATTCTCCAGACATAAATTTTGTTAAGAAATCAACTTCAGTTCAGGCAAAAACTAATTAAAAAGTCCAGTAGCAGTTAGACGGCATGTTCAAGCAATACTGCTATGTTGGCAGTAATATAAATGGTAGATGTACAAATATTGGCAGGAACTCTCAAATGCAGCTATGTAGACCTTACCCCATCCTTTAGTGTGGTCTGGGATAACTGGAATCTCATAGACATTCTCGTATTTTGGCCTCTGTCATGGACAATCGATAAGTTTCTGTCCTCTTAAACATTTAACTTAGGAACATTCCTTTTTTTTTGCTAGTGTTATATTGCCAAAGTTACTATAGAAGTTGTTTATTCACATGTAGTGAACAGTTTTTTACCATACTTGGAACTTCAAATGAATTAAGTCTGGTTGCATAATTTTCATTGACAAATAGATTTCATATGACCTGATTAAGTGTATAATGTTAGTGCTCTCCCTCCGCTTTATTTACTCAAGCAATATCACTTCTAACCTAGTCACCATATTTAAATGAAAATGAAATTACATTAAATAAGCACACTTATGAACATTTAAATTATTCATGGACAAAGTCTCTACTACTGAAAATATTAAGTTTTTTTTTTTTTTTAATTTATGCATAATTATTTACTATGAACAAACCAAATAAACAGTGACATGACATTGAATTTTGATTTATTAACATTGTACAAGAAAGGTGTTAATAAACTAAATTAAATCAAAGTTAAGCTCATAACTGGTGGCTCCAATTGTTCAAAGTAAAAGGTGAAAATAATGTGTCATCATTTTTGTAGTGTGTAGAGGTAAAACAATCATTAATAATTTGTAAAAATATTTTTGAATGCCACCATTTTGATTCATCATTTAATGGACACATAATAGTATGCAAACTGTCAGCTTAGCATTTTCTGCTTAATTTTATTGTGTTACCGTGTCTAGTTTTCTTAATGTAAAATTATAACTGAATGTAAACAATTTTTGTACAATTGTTACTGTATGTTGCAGTGTTTAGATTTAGGAAGAAATTATCTGGTAATATTTATTTTGTATTTAATCAACTTAAAATTGTATGATATGAATAATATAATTTCTTACTTCTGCAGGCTACGAAGAGTTCAGGTGCATTGAAGAAATCAAGCAGGTATCGAAGTCGGTCTCTGTCTGCTTCATCTACAGATTCATATAGTTCAGGTATAGTTTACTAATTTCCATACAAAATCAATGGCGGTTTTAATTCACTGTTTCTGTGTTCCTTGTATACATATAATTTATTGCTCTCATTTGATTGTAGACAGTTTAAACTTTCAGGAAGTTGGGTTGTGGTGCAGTCGACACCTTCATGTAATGAAAACAAATTGCATAGGCTGTGTACATAAAAAATAAAAATTTGTAGCTACGTGTGCATAGCAATTTAATAGGGTCTACTGTCCAATTGTCTTGGCTACACTGTGTTGCATGTGGCATTATCACAAACAATTCTATCATAACAACTACTGTCATGAGAAACACAAGTAAAAACAATGAGGTAAGTGAAATGCAAGGCAAAATTTAAGGTGTCAAACAAAAAAAAATTTGTACCAGAAGGTAGGGATTATCAGATTTAGCACAGGATTTCAACGCTATAATATTTGGGGATTGTGAACTGAGATGTTCACATTGGCGGGGATTATAAAGACAGTACAGGAATAAATTGTAAAATTAGGTGAGATCAATATGACAAGGTAAGTAGTGGGTCAGGAAGGGGAAGACATAGCCACGGGAGACATGAAGTAAAGTCTGTGGTGTTACAACAAGTAGCTCCACAGTTAACTACTTTGGATGCTCAGAGAATTTTACATGGTAGTAGTATAAAATAATTGCAGATGCAGTGGTTGAATAGTGGAAGGTTGAGTTGAAATTGCTTTAAATTAATGCGCTTCACCAAACCCTACAATGAGCGGTACGTTCCGAAGTACAGTGGTACTGACAGAGAACGTCCAAAAATATCCCTGAATAAGTTACACAAATTTTTTATGTTGCAGGAGTGTAATTAAGTTAAAAAAAAATGGTGGCTAAAAAGTCTGTAAAAGGGGCCTATATTCACTGGCTCTTCATTGAGAACAAAATAGATAATTGTGATGCATTTAAAATGGAACATGTCAAAGAGTAGCCTATTTGAAAAGCAGGGTACTAGGTGTTGATAGGTCTAAGTTTTACCAAGGTAGGTGTGAGCAAGAGAGATTAGAAACCCATTTGTCAAGATTAGTTTAGATATCAGAATTTTATTATGTACCCATTCCTGAAGAGGATATCATTATCTTAGTGTGCAGACAGTCACTGGTAACAGTACAGGAATCTTTGGAAAGGTAATTGCCACAATTTAAGAAATGCTGAAAGTTTTGAAAGAAATTTCCTGAATTAGTTATAAGAGAAATGCAGGAATGAATAGACTTTTATATAATCACGCTTGCCAACAGGCTAGAATTCAGTTGGTTTATTCTACTGGTTTTCCCAATGAACGTTAAGTTTGAATAATCAAGGAAACCCAAGGGCATAAAAGTATTCACAACCAAAGGCACCATATTAATGGTGAAAATTCTGAAATTATGAATAATCAAAGAAACAATTTAAACAGAGAACATGATTCAAATTAACTGTCTGAAGAAAGAATATTGTAATCAGTGATAAGGTCAGAGTGATGGGTTTAGTAACCATGAGCCTAGGAATTATGATTGGGGTGTTAATGTAATTTACAAGCGTAGGTATCAAAGGACAAAACAACAGGCAAACTGTGAAAACCATTATAATCACACAATTACAGTAGGCAGATTGAGGTAAATGGTGAAGAGAAGAATGAGTTCACATGTCTGTACAAATTTTAATATATGATGAAGGATTTCTGGGCAAGGAGAAAATACAAGAGATGGGGAAATTTGCTGTTCCAGAAATATAATTTGTCAAATGTGACCAAGATCTAGCAGTTGATTCTGAGGTAGAAGTACCTGGAATTTGGGAACAATTTCTGACATGTCTTATAAAGGGGTTTTAATTTCCTACACTTCCAGTACTATGAAATTTGACTGCTATAGGGACAACCAAAGGTAAATGTAAAATGGTTAGTAAACAAGTTTTTCTGTATTTCAAAGTAAGAAGAGGGATCATGTTAGTTACAACATGTTTAGTAATGCCATAAATGATAAGGGATGTGACATTGGGCATTGATATTACTGTGATACCATAATGTAATTTTGGATTTGCATTCATTAATTTTATTCACCCAGAAAGACCATACATGTACAGTATAGGACATGTCAAACAGTATAATACACATAAACACATAACATGTGTTTAGATACACAGTACGAGAGATGTGGTGTTGGTTTTACTAAGTGCAAAAATTTACAATTGATACACTCACACATTAATGATGTAATTAATAGCCGCAACTCTGGGTGATTCCTCATGAAAAAGTTTGCTGACATTATATTGGGCACTTTTAAGACAAGTGAATACAAAGGGGGGTATGAGCCCTAAAAAATGGAATTTAATAATATTTTTAGCCCATAATACAAAAAATGGTTAGGAGTTAAATTACAATTCTGTAGGGGATGTTACGTGTTATTGAGATCCTTAAGCTGTGAAAATAATAAGTATTCAAACCTTTCCCTTTCATGACAATAAAAGGGGTGGCCACTCTCTTATTATATAAAATTATTTTGCTGCCAGGTTTTGGAAACATTTAATGTTATCTATTCAAGCAGTACATCATAGGAACAAATAGTTTGTGTTGTTGCAAGCTCCTAGAATAAACCGTTTACAAGAAAAACGCACACAACTGTTGCTGTGAAAATAATAGAATGTGTGTTATGTAGGCACAAAGTGGTACTTCCACCAAGAAATTATTGGTTTGTACATGCACAAATTGAAAGTTATTTTGATAAAGAAGTCAGTAAATCTTGCGGAAACTAAGGTTCAAGCAGCACCATGTGGCTGCTTTACCATTATCATTCTTATCAATGTTGTGCTGACCTTGAGGCTTCCTTCCTGTCTGCTTATGTACAGTGTCCTAACTATAGCGTGACATCTGTGTGCAAGGTGCATGCATGAAGGAGAAATAAATGAATAGGAGGCTTAGAAATGGCACAGCACGTGACAGCCTGTAAATGTGCTGTATCTATGACAATCATATTAAGTTTGACAGAAAGGAACAGGATGAGGAACGAACAGGAAAGAAAAAATTGTGAAGGCTGAAAGAAAAGTGGGAAACGAATTAAAGCAGGGAAGAATAGTGAACAGTGGTGATAAGTTTTTATAATAGCTTGCAAAACGGAAAGGAAAACAGATGACAAAAATAATTTTTGGTAGGGGCTATGCAGTTACACAAGGACACCCACAGCCTTTCTTGCCATGTGTCTAAAGTAGGTCATGGCAAGGTAGAAGAAGTGGGTTACAGCACACAACATAGGTCAGGAGGAAGTTTGGGATATGAAGAGAAATCTTGGTAGGAGAGTGGGAGAAGGGGGATGGCAGGCCAGTAACTTGGTGCCAGAATGACACCTTTCACAAAGCTAGATGGTACTTTTGTCAACTCTGCCATTGGATATATTTCGTAATTGTTCTGTTAATGCTAAATTCCGAAAATATAATTGTTTAATGCTCTATTAATGTGTTTCTGTGGAAAGTACTTATATCATGCTGTCACGAGTGATGCTGCTGGCACAAAATAATTAATTCCATTGGCTACCAGTTAGTGCTCAACACACATTGTGCATGTGCGCACAGCAGAAATGGGCTGGTTGGTATATTTCTACATCATCTCCACCCCCATTTCTTTTCAGAGATGCCAATTGCTTTATGCCGTAAGTGCCTGTCACACCATCTCTGTCTCTCTCTCTCATGCACAAGTCATCATTTCAGCTGCTAGGATGCCTTGCCTTCAACATTATTTGATACCTCATTATATAATTATAGAACTTAGTTTTGAATCAGCCTTAAATTTACAGGACAACTGCACTGGTTCTGTATTTTGATCCATGCTGTAAGCGTTTTCTCAATTTTCTCTGTTGCATATAGAAATGTATAACTAATCTTCTTAGTTCTGACAGATTATTTAGTAAGCTACTCTTAATTTTGTGTGAGTTTGTTCAAATTGTTCAAACTGTTGTAAGTGGTAGAGCTAACACCTCAACAGCCCTCTCGCCAGTATTGAAGTCTCTAAACTTAAATTTTTGTGGATAACATAACAGATGATCTGTAAATAAATCAGAACATTCGACCGTTTATAAGTCATCTCATAAAGTGAAAATCATAAGTTGCAAATAACTAATACTGTACTGCAAACATACAGTGCAATAAAGTTAACAGTGTAATTTTGAATCTCTGCCAACACATTGTTGTCACAACGACTGAAAAGCCAAGGGGCTCTATGGAGGGAAAAGGGAAACTGCTGTAATCTCAGGTAGGGGGAAATGTTGTGTCATGCTAGTGTACATGGGATGGAGGAGGGCACGTACATGGAAAGCAGGCAACAGCTTTCATAGCTTATGATATGATACGGCAACACACATGTAGTTTACACTCAAATAAAATGTAAAAGTACTGTACAGTGTTTTGGTTAAACCAAAGATAACCAAAGAGGTATGTCACAAATTGCGTTATTATGAATCTACGATTACTTAAATTGAAAAAAGGATCGTAACACATCAGCAAATTTAAGTTAAATTGGCGAAAAGTGGTACAACCTAAATTGGGTACTTATTGGATACAGCATTCCTTTACCAAAACAAATCTTATGAATTCAGAGTTCTGCCATTGTGTAGATAAACAGTGTAGGTGATTGCCTCTCTATGAACTGAGGTGAGATCGGCACTAATAACTTACATGGTGTTTTGGTAGATAATTATTGTATTTAAGTACGACTAAACCATTTGAGGTAATTACAGTAAAACCTGGCAAAGTAGTTACTGAAGGAAGGGAAAAATTTTAACTTCTTAGCCAGGAAAACTTCTTAAAGTGTAACAAAGGTATCCGACCAAATCTAACAAATGAAGAGCAAACACAAGTGTTTCCTGCTCTTGCGAGTGTTAAGCAATTTAAAGGATTTTTGGGGATTTGTTATTTCTATCACAGGGTTACAGAGAGATTTTCTGAAGCTATTCCACCCTTGTTAGAGTTGTTGAAGCATGTGTTGTGGGTATAGACTGTGGAGTGTCAAGAAGCCTGTGATAGAATCAAGGCTCTATTTCTCAGGGAACATATAGTTATCATCCAGCTTTCACTAAGCCTATCCACCTCAGTAAAATTGTTTCAGCTTGAGTAAAATTGAGAGGAAATGTTCCTTGCAATGCTAAGTATGCTCCTGATTCTGCAGAAAGAGCATACTGTAACTGACAGAAATTATTACATAGTTGTGTGGAGCGTGCATAAATTAAGAGACCTACTGGAACAGAAAATTACTAGTGTTTCAGATCACCATATTTTAGCCATTTTAAAATCATGTAGAGTGATGGTAACAGACTGACACACTGGTGCTTAGCGTTACAGGAGCTTTACTTAGAAATCCATTATGTCATACAGGCAAAGATAATTCTAATGCTGATTTGCTAATTATGACAATAGTAGTAGTGGGGGAACTTGTGCTGGGGAGAAACCTAGGGCGGGACCAATGATAGCAAAATAAAGAATAAAAGAAGGTGCAAATTTAATAAAGGATTTTAAAAGAATAGGCGTCAAACAGAGAAGGAAGGTGCAGTGTGGAAGTTAAAAATCAGTTTATTAGAGTATGACAAGAGTATAGTAGACCCCAGGTACTGAAACTTTTGTCTAGTAAATTGAAGATGAAAGATCTGTGCACCTAAAATTTTGTTCATAACACATGTGCGTTAGTCTACGGGATATTTTGGTGCAAATAAGTGTTTTTGTCTACTGCATAACTGTTGTTAATGATCTGGCATAGAAAGGAACATACAAAAAGTTGTCGGATGTTGTGACAATGTCAGATAGGTAAATACCCTAATCAATTTTGGGAAGAACCTTGGGAAGTTGTGATTACATAGAGACCAGAGGACCTGTTAGCTGTAGGTGTGAATGGACAGTTGCCTAAGTCCAGGGATGGAGTCAGGTACCATGGTAATCTTTAATCACTATTTCAAAATTTATATTTTGGTAACCTTTAAAAAATATCTACTGCTGTTGTATGCATAGATACGCTGTTAATTTCATATCCACACAATTTGGCAAAACAAGAATACTGAATGACCAAGGTACTGTAGTTGTATGGAAAATGGAGATAGGTTGGGTTGGTATTAAGGTAGTCTTTTGTTCAACAATATATGTACAGGAAAACCTTAGTCAACTTTGTATGCGTGAACTAGGCAGGTTATTGAGAGCCAATTTCCATGAAAAGCATTCAAGGTTGGCTGAGGCTGTACCATATGTAAACAGGTTTCTAAATCTGTACATTTACTGTAGGACTGAGTATTCACCTCGAGGTAATTAACAGGTGAGTTCGCTACAGATAATTAGTACTAGTTATTAGAATTCCCACCTAATACTGTGAACATTGCCATAGAAATAATTGAGTAGGTTATATTGGAACTCATACATAAAGTTGTAAGGACGGAGCAGCAACAAAAACATGGTTATTCATATTTCCAATTTGGAAATTTGGTGTTACTTAAGATGGCTGACAAGTGACTGCCAATGGTTAAGTAAACCAAGAAATGGTTTCTCTTATGTGGCAGACCATATGAATTGAGATGCGTAACAGGTCCAAATGCCTGGTAGTTAATGTGTTTAAAGGATCGTGTAATCAAGAGTAGCCTAAGTATGACCAGTATATTTTAAAACCATATAGCATGTATGTGTGTAAATTGCTGTAATGATACATTTTTTTGTCCACACAAATGATCCAAACATATATTTTGATATGAAGATTATTTTTTTTATTTTTATCCCAGTTTGTAATTTGTAAATTGTTTGAGATAATGCTTTATGTGCAATCCATTACTTATTATTTTAATTATATGAATAAAGTTATTGTCAGATGCAGAAACACCTATCAGAACTTCAAGTATTTGTAGCTATTTGATAATGATTTGAGTGTTAAAATAAACTGTATTATTATTACCCACTAAAATTAAAACCGTAGACTGTCGGTTATCTTGGGTAGTCATGACCAGTCTTCACGAGAATAATTGAAAAACACGAACTCTTGAAAATTAAAAATACTTTATCCTGGTACTGCACTCCCCAGTCGTTAATTTGTGTTGGCTCTGAAGCAGGTTAGTTAAATTACAATAACAATTCGTTCAAACAGTGTTACTTGTGCCACTTTTAAACTTGGTTATATACTTCCAATGACTGCATGCTTGCTCAGCTGATGTGATGGGATCTGCTGATAGCCGTACTTTTTTTTGTCGTTCTATTACCTCCTTCAGTTCCACCTAATGAGCATTACTTCCTGGTTGAGTTAAAAAAAGCCAGATTTAAGTAAGTGTGCCGATTTTATTAACATCGGTTTTTCACAGAATGGAAACTCCTTAGGTGCATTTGGTTGCTGATAACCTGAAAGTTAGTAATATATGTGCATTTGAAAACCAGAACTCTTACAGTGTGTGCACGAGTGCGTGAGGGTAGATGACTCCTCAGACAAGCTGGCAAATTGTTTAACAAAGGTGACAGTCTCATTTGTTGACCTAGCTGCTGACAAAGGGTGCAAGATCTTGGGAGTAAAAAATGAGCTATTGCAAGCTAGACGTAGATAAGTGCAGATGGTATGTGTGTGGGCTACTGCACATCTAGTCTGTGGAGGTAACAACTATGACTATCTTTCTCACGTTCTAGGGTTGTCCAGCAGGAAAACGTTATTTGTTGTGCATTGTTTCTTACATGTAATCTCTCACATCTTTTCTGAATTTTATAAATACTTCACCCTTTCCGCTTTCCCCTTGCTGCTTTCATGGGTCTTCTAAGATTACTGTCCCTGCACGAACTATATATTTTAAAACTATAAATCCACATACAGATTTCTTATTGCAGATAGATATGTTCTGCTGTCCGTATTTGATCAAAATAATTACGTGAATATTTGTAGTTAAATATATTCTTGTTATTGAACACATATTTTAGCACATTTAAAATAAAAATAAATATATTGTGAAATAGTAATACGAAACCATGCTTAAAAAGTAAGAACTAAGCAACAAGCACATCTGTATTGGTAGGCCTACCTAAATAAAATTTACTTCATTAACATTGTTTTTTAATCATTTGAACTAACCGACACCTAACCAATAACAGCCTTAAAAGACACTTCCTATAAGGGTCCAGTTACACACAAAATCAAAGGCATTTTAAGTGTGCCGTGGGTCGTTTGTCGTGCAGTATTGCCTCTACACGAGAAATATTGACTGGCGTACAGTATTTTTTTCCTTCTAGACTCTTCAAGTACTGACCTGACAACGCAGTTTATTTGTAAGAAGTATAGTTTAAATTCTGTTGCATGTTTCTATCTTTGTGTTTTAAAAGACCAGTGGGTATTTGGTCAGATACGGCAGTCTGAAAAGTCGTTTCAACCCTTTCGTGGGAACCAAAACAATTTTTCTAACAAGTGTGCAAATTTTTTGAACCAGTAGTGGAATAGATTGAATTGTGTATAATTTTTATGGATAAACATATGTCAAATTATACTAGTAGTTTGTTAAAAATAATTGTTTAAAAAAATATTACTGCAACTTGCTGCAATGCATTTCAAATGACGATGCGAAGGTCCCTGAATTCCAGTATGTACAAGTGGTAACGACCATAATTGTTGACAGAAGTTAAAGTGTGAAAAAAAATTTATAGAAGATGTTGCGTTCAATGTTATATTTTTATTTCGCATAGGCCTATTTATTATTTTTTGTGTAAAGGATAAACATAAAGTCTTGGGTTAGTATGCTAACAGATTGCAATGAATGGTGTATGGTTGGCAGTATGTATGTGCATATGTTTATAATAGTTAAGATATTGAGTTCTGTGTTTTCAGTATGGCAGCCTGATGTCATACTGACAAATGCTTGGCACAATTTACCATAATAGAAGATAGTGGGGTTGAAATGACGTGCAGTAATTATATCCAGAAATCCCAATTATGTAGTGAACATGCACAGGTGACCAGGCGATAACAATCCAATGCTACAAAATTCTGTTACAGTTGTATATGGGACAAATGCAGGCTCTCGCAGAGAAATAAAATAAAATGATGAAGGTGTTGGTATTGTAGCTGGCGGATGAATCAGGGCAGACATTGGCTGAATTGAAGTCAGACTTAGGTAGAACAAGAGAAGAATTTGCAGAATGTTTGTGAGAGAGGCAAACAATAAGTCGCAGGCAGTTGAAAATCATCCTAGAAATGAATCTATCGCCGAAAAACTGACAATAAAGTAGAGATAAATTGATTAGATGATGAGGTTGTGGTGTACACAGTAACAGAGAGTAAAGAAATAATGCAGGCACAAATCAATAAAGGGAATGGTAAACATATGGCACAGGTTAGTTAGGCCACAGCCCAGTTAGATATTGTGTAAGAAGGGTCTATGAAAATAGAAGACATTAGTATGCTTGAGTGTTGTGTAGAAGTTGATGAAAATGATAAAACGGCGGCAGAATGCCGGGAAGAGACTACGTGTACTAGGCGACATTTTCGTAAAAAAAATTCCGTAAACAAATTTACTGAGAATATTCCTGTAAAATTAAGAGGGGTTTCCGTAAGTTAGGGTTTTTTGTCTCATTAAAATACCTGGGAATTCAGGGAAATTTTTAACAATGTATTAATTCAGAGGCCACACAAAGTTGGTATATGTTTTTCTAATCACAGCAATATGTTGTTGCAACTTAGTGACAAAGGGCATAAATGGTTTATAGGTTAACGTTAAGCTTGTTTACATAGTAATATAATACATTACCCTATTACCAGGGGGTGTTATATAATGATGTCAAGTAATTACATCATAGCAATGTAGCAAGTCAAACGTAAATTTTATTATATCTAAATTTAGTTTTTTTACAGAAGCTCTTTACTTCAGAG
Source organism: Medauroidea extradentata (assembly GCA_003012365.1). Classification (NCBI taxonomy): domain Eukaryota; kingdom Metazoa; phylum Arthropoda; class Insecta; order Phasmatodea; family Phasmatidae; genus Medauroidea; species Medauroidea extradentata. The sequence continues at coordinate 28,605 of PNEQ01066474.1, read as the reverse complement.
ACGGTTACTCTTAACATGAGAGGATATAATGTGTGTTGGGCAGTGGCGTCAAGCTCTTGAAATAGGTCTGCTCATCTCCACCTGTCTGATGTTTTTGATATAGGAATAAGCTGGGATAGCATGTTGTATGTGTGGTAAGCCATGAAATAAATTTTAATTGCAGTGTTTACTGACATTCTGCTTACTGGAAACAAGTACACTGAAAGAAATCATCCGACACCGTTTAACATGAAAGTTCTGCAATGACATTTTAAGGTAGCGACAATCAAATTTTAGTACCAGAAGTAAATATTCGGTAATGCTCTACAATCTAAATTGTTAGCAGAACTGTATAAATATTGTTAAAAGTTATTTTGTGATAGGAACCATCTTTTCCAGGAGCAGTGTGTTTTATAGTAGGAACCAAACAGAGGTTATGAATATAATATTAGAGTAGGGGCTGTGGTGGCCAATTGGTCAGACCATTTGTCTCCCACTAAGGTGATTCCTGTCAGGGTCAGTCCCCGGATTTTTGCATGTGGGAATCGTGCCAGGCGATGCCGTTGGTTGGCAGGTTTTTTCAGAGATCTCCCGTTTCCCCCACCCTTTCCTTCCACGACTGCTTCATACTCACTTCATGTTACCCCTTATCAGCACTGAAGACCTTGATGTAAAGCACCTACCAAAGTCTTTAACGGGCTCAATATTAGAATATTGCTATTGCAAGCAAAATTACTCACAAGTTTGTCATATTGGCATATTGTCAAAAGTTTCTTAAAACAAAAAGTGATAAATTGAATTACAAGATTGAAAACTTAGTATGGTAAACAAATTGTGGTAGGCGTCTGCTACGTGCCATGGCGACAGTGAATCTAGTTTTAAAATGTACAGCCATTTTTAAAGACATTATCGGTACTTACGGATGGAGGTATGGAATCAAATATAAAAATATATGTATGTATACATATTAAAATTCTCAAAATTTCCTAAACAATTAAAAACACGTGTGCCTCAGTCCTACCAAAGCGAATGCCTAAAATACACAGTGGTGTGGTAAAAAGATCTGTTCTAAAAGTTCTGAATCACAGTATCAATGTCAGTCAAGAGAAAATAGGTTTCACACGTCAGTTTTCAAAGGGCTTAAGAAGTAAATGACAAAGAATATTTCTTATCGATACAAAACAGATAGTTGGGAAGGAGATTTTGTAAATAAATAAATAAACATCTAAGTTACGCCAGCACATAATCTTCATTACTTCAAAATTCTCTTCCTTCCAGCAGTGTTCTTCAGAACATAGCTGATGTGTCTTATCCAACCAAAGAGGAGAGGGAAGATGGAATGTAATAATACTTGCCAAGCATATTTAATTGCTCAATGACAATCTACTGTGTACAAATAATTTCTCAAACGTTAGTAATTTTCTATTCTTCTTAATTCATATTCAAAAAGGTCTTTCATTGTAACTACAAGAGTTAGTTCCCACATAGGCCTATTTTAGTTTTGTTTATTCATTTGAAATAAGCTATCTCATCAGATGGCTGATCTGTTTACTTGTTGCTTGCATTGTAGGGCTGGTATGGAAGCGTAATATCATGGACACAGTTGATGAAAACATAAGGAAATGCACATTAACTACTGTCTGCTCATTCAACCACACAGCAGAAATGTAACAATGTTTAAGTTCTTTTATTTCAGGCCATATGGACACATAAAAATGCCATGAAAACAAATTGGAATGACATAAAATTTTATTAAAATTATGATTTGTGGACGTTATGCTTAAAAAATATTTACAGTATTAATTGTTCATAATAGTAAACCGTAATTATTTGCCTTATAAACATACATTTTCGTGAATTGTGTGTTGTACACAGTTCGAGGTTATAAAAATGGCATTTAACTATTTCATCAAAAGTGTCACCGTAAGTCTGCAAAAATAAAAACATTTTCTTTTTGAAAATATGATTTATATTGGCCGCACATTTCACAGACATTGAAAGTTTGGGAGTGGACCAAATTTGTTCCACGAGTTCTTGCATGTACACATCTGCCTGTGTGTGGTCGTAGATGTGATCATAAGGTCTTACATTTCCGTGCTTGTGATCCGTGTCTGCATTCATGTAATTTTAAATCAGGTTCTCCCAAAAGATGGTTTGTAGTTTGTGTCCCGTATGAGATGGGATTACGTTTTTAATATTTTGGTCTAGTGAACTTGAACCATTTGTCCAGTACACAAATATTTTGTAGGCTATGTGCTGCACCATTGAGTTACAATGTGGCATGTGTTTGTGTTTCTGTATTTCATCATGTTTGTCTAAAATGTGTATTGACCTGCTGAATTTAGTGTTTCTACATTAAAAAAATATTTTTAAAATTTTCTTGCAAATCAGTACTTACGCCGAACTTCACACACTATTAATCATGTCACTTTCAATTCATCAAATATACAGTATTTGGAAACATGAATCATGATAAAGCACAACTCACAGTAGAGAAATTACCTATTTTTTAATTATATTTTTATTTAATAGTACGTATAATTTAATGAATAACTGTACCACACTTTCTTTATTTACGTCCCTACAACTCGAAAAAGACGCAAATAAGAAAATCATTTATGTTAAGCGAATTAAAAGCGAGTGCCACCATGTTGTTGTCCATGTGACATCAATGGACTTGTTAGTGTGTGTCTGGTTACTGTAATTCCACAACAGTAACTTACGTTTTGCTCGTGAAATTGCGTTAAATCCAGTGGTTTATATGGTAAGTACAGGTATGGCGTGAACTCCAGTGAGTTGTAAATGTGAACAGCAGCTCCTTTGTCAGCAATACAACTGAATTTACACCAAAACAAATATTTACTACAATGCCACATGACAATACAAGATGGACTCTGAGTAGTTATTTAAACAAGACAAGACCTGAAATGGTCTGCTGTTAGTGACAAAAGTACAGTTTATATATGCAGGGGTTATTGCATTAAATTTAATACAATATGACACAGCTGGGATAAAATAAGTAAGTACTTTTAATTTAAAAGTTGTGACCAAATCTCATGTCTGTTCATTTAGCTGTGTTATTGCTGTTCCGCTGTCCGGCTGCCCCGCCGGCTGAAACGACTAAGCCAATAGGAGAGCTTAAGGCATCTGTGATTGGCCAATAGTTCGAGAGGTGTGCGGGGTCTTGCAAAATTTGGCAATAGGTGACAGCACATGTCACACGCTAAACATTTGTATGCCAGATGTCCCTTTCCCCAAGCGTACAAGAAACATACAAGATGAATCATAGGAAAATGCAGCAACACCTAACTTGGCCCCACAACAGCAAACAAAGAGCGTTTTTTTCTCGTTAGAGCCTTACTCACCTTTTGACATATTTCTTGCGACAAATTAGGCTATATAACTCAAATTGTCGGTTTCGATATGGTTAATTTAGAGGTATGAAAAAGTTTGGTTTCTGTTTAAACTAAAAACTACGCAGAAATAAAAAAAGAAAAATTTACTCATATACTTTATTTATTCTCAAAAGTAATTTCGAACATGGTTGTACAAGTACTTCACGGTATTGCAATGTATGAAATCATTTGCTTTTGGCACTCAGGACCTCACAAATTAAAGAACAGACCGAAAAACATCTTGAAGAAAACTGAAGAAAATAAGTTCAGCACTGAGGATGTTCACACGAAGAAGTTCCCAGATCTCAATAAACAAATGAATACTGGGTGGTAAAAACAAGACCCAGACACCCTAATTGCCACACACACAGGAGGAAGAAAATTTTTGTAGAGTTCTGAAATGTCCAAAATAGGTTGCAAGAAAGAACTACTGCTGGCGCTACTGGTGCATGTAAAATTTGCCACTTCTATTAACACATCACTACATGTGGTCTACTGCTCTACTTCTTAATTTTTTCCTTTTTTGAAGAATACACGGGCAAGGTCTACACCCTAGCAGCGTCCAGACATACAGAGTACCGGGAAAAAATTCTTACAAATCCAAGCGTGTCACTGCTAGTGTTCCTCTAGCCTGAACTTCAAGTGTCTTGCTCTTATTTGCTACATAATATTCACACCACTTTCTAGAGACTAAAGGAAACCCACGCCTCTTCGTGATTGGTCATCCAGTTAATCTAATTGTGCAATATACTCGCAAACAAGAAAAACTTGGCATGTTGCCATAACTAGATAAATATAAACCCTTATGCACACCTGCCTATAAAAAAATTCTGGTTTTCAAAGCAACTCAACACATACCGACATGCACAAAAACCTAAAATAATTAACTAAATTTGTTCCTTGAGTTAAATAATTATTATAGACATCGTTAAAATTAACACCTGTGTGTATATATGAAAATAAAAAAATATAAAAGTAAATAGAAATAAAATTAATTAATAAATGTATTTATCTTGTATCTCCACAGAATATGAAAAATCTACAGTGTTACACACAACGCCTTTCACTAGAAATGTAAAATTTAAGGTATTTTTAACATAAGTATTAATCTGTTACATTATTTTCCCGACTTACACAGCCAGAATGCTCCATCGCCAGTCTGTAAGAGCCAGGTTTGCTTAAACGCAAAGCTCGGTAGGTTTACTTTTTGGATGCGTACAAATGTTATTTGTTAGACTTTTTAAACCAAAATGTATTAATCTTGACTGGATCTGAAACAATATAATGAGATATGACTTTAAACACAGTACATTGGCAACAAGTTACAGTACACTCCCTATTTAACGCGACTGATAGGGGACATATCTTTTACCCGCATTGTTGCATAACCGCGATGTTTCGAAAAGATCAAGGTCAAATTGCATAAAAGCATACCTGTGCTCTAACAGGTCGCTAAGCACTGTTCTGTTATATATTATGCAACCATAGCATGTTAAATCGTTTAGACCCTTCCTTTCAGAATTTTTTTACCGTCATGTAGTATTTACAATATCCGTGGAACGGAAACTGAAGACATGAAAAGGGTGGATTTAGTACGGCACGTACACTCTAGCAAGAGTGATTCCAGTACCACATTTCCTAGGCAAAGTGTGTATTTATACCCCCAAACACTGTGTCGAGTTGCTGAGTGTGTGTGTTCCGGGTCAGCAAGTGATAAGATTCCCTGCCCTCTCGTTTAAGGTCGGGAGGCCACTATAAAAAAAAATCATTTTAGGTGCTTGTTTATTACCTCACAGCAAAATTGGTATAGTATGGTTCACGTAAACAAAGGAACACTGTGAATTTCTCAGCAAAGGTTAAAAATAAGCCAGCTGTTTAATATTAATACATTATTTCTATGTTAGAAGATCAGTGTATAATACAATACATGAACTACCCAATAATAATTTGCCTGTAAGTTAAAGTTGTAACAAAACATTTGTACAGATTCCCAAAAAACTACTAATTAATACAGTACAGTAGAACATGTTAAAATATCAGAATGAAGTCACAGTTTGTGTAAGCGTCCCACACTAAATTGGAAGGTTCTGGAGTGTAATGTTTAAACACAGTGCTATCTGTCCTGCCATGCACGCAGCATCGCTGCCTAGTCCAATAACTCATGCTCTGCCTGCATGTTGTGCAACACGTATGCATTCCTGCCCTGTGGCATCGTGTTTCTGCCTGCACCAACCTGCGCAGGTGTCCACGCCTTACTATCTTTCCTACCTCTCCCCCTTCTAGAATCATACTTCAACTAACTACCCTACCCCACCCACCAATACTACACCGTTCTCGCTCTTGTCAAGACTGCGCAGCATGGAGCGGGACAGACAGTAAATAAAAAAACTGTTCTTAATTTTACATTTTAATTGTGAAGCATTTACACAAGTAATTAGGGTATATTCTGTAAATAACAGTCACCTAAATGTTTATGCTTTTCTTTTATTAGAAAAAATCTGAAATTTTTGTTTACAGCACTAATGCAGTGCATTTCTGTTCTGCATAATGCTTTAAGTTTGCCAGGTGAAGCAACGGGACATGATTCGGTTCACTTTATCTTTCCAACCATAAAGTGACTTGATCAGTATTGTTAATTACTTGCCGTACACTTGGTAATTCAGTTTCGTCCACTTAACTTTCACATTTGTCTTCATCACTATCGTTCTTGTCCCAAAAAGCTTCAAAAATTTATAGATTGTCAACTGTCTCCGACACAGGGTCACTACTGTCGCATTCAGCCCAGTTCACTAGGTCATCCAAAGTTATGTTGGAGTCAATAATATTACGTTCAGACTGTACATCGTTGTCACCAAATCCCGGAAACGGCTCATCATTGTCTAAGTTCTTCGTCTTGCTGTTGGAAAAAGAACACTTCTTCCAACAATGCTGAATGGTTGCTTGAGGAGACACTTTGCCATGCTAGTCCCACGGAATACGCTACCTCCTTGAGGTTAAGCAATTTAAGATAAGCCTCCATGTCATCGTCAGAACTTACAATTGCGCTGAGAAGTTCTCGTCGATAGTGGGCTGGATGGGCAACCGTCACACAGCCTAAAATCGTTCAGCCTATAACCCTCTCTTCAACCTTATTCAGCCTAAAATTATTCAGCTTAAAGTCATTAAGCCTAAAATCTTTCAGCATACAGTCACTCAGCCTAAAATTATTCAGCCTAAAGTCACTCAGGCTAAAGTCTTTCAGCCTAAAGTTGTTCAGCCTAAAATTGTTCAGCCTAAATTTATTCAGCCTAAAGTCATACAGCCTGAAATGTTAACGCCTTAAGTTTTATGTATCCGACTGCTGTAGAACCATAAATTTCCATTACAAACTGCCAACTTATGTAGTGCCATCTAGGATGCAGTGCTGGATCCATTCTCGACAAAAATTAACCACTTTGATGTTTAGAGATGTAAAGCAAATATTCTGACATCTGGTGACGAAATCCGGTACTCCTTGAATGGTGTATAATAAAAAAGTATATGCCAGTAAGTTTGCATGCACGAAAAATTTATTCGAGCAGTAAAACTAATGAAATAAATTATTTCAGTGCCTGCCATGGATGATAATACTTATCAGTTTGATTGTAATGGATATATTTATTAAATTATAATATAAAAATTTTGAAAGCAAAGAATTTCAAAACTGTCGTGACCAGCTTTATACATTTTTTTGCGGAAATTCCCCACATATTGACATCTACTCAATGATATAATTCAATCAGAAAATTAGATAATATTCAACGATATCACTAAGTAATAATAAACATAATCATCACACGTAAATTAATCTTCAAGTTTGTCACAAATTTGGTACAATACTTATGGGTACGGCCGAGCAGGTTATTGCTAACGTACGTACTCCGAAAATACTGGTACATGCACGAGATTTGTGGTCTAAGTTTATTGCAGTAGCTACGTCTGAAAACTCCTTTTATAAATATATATTATCCACGTATTATTGTTTTTGGACATTACTTAACATCAACTGTTAGTTTTGAATACTTCAGCATACAATGGTTACTGCCGTTGGCTAGATAGTTTGTCGTTACGGTAATTGACGACTTATTTGTTTATTTCAAGTGTGTAGCAGCCTGTGTACAAAGTCAGAAACCTGCAATAATGTAAGGAAGCAATATTATTATTACCCTAGACGTAATAACGTTGTATTAGGTCTTTTGGGTGTCATCAGGAGTTTTTTTTTTCTAAACTTCTCTGGAATTCATTTACAAAGTGCACGATCGTAGAAATTTAAATAAATTGAACAAAGTATTATGTTGAATTCTATAACAAAGGGAAAACCAATACAGTGTTTTCTAACAAATTCTTTTTTTTTTTTGCTATGCAAATAACTTTACTATCTCCCTGATGTAGTTTGCTTCACTCGTTATGCAAAACAGTGACAACGATCTGTGCGTGCCAAGTATACGATGTAAGCACTTTTCTGTAATTTATTTCAGGTGTATTTCCATTTAGCATTGTATTTGAGCCTATTGTTATGTTTTACATTAATCTGAATATTGCATAATATATAAAATGTTCTTGTGTAGGAAATATGCATGTACCAATAAGTAAACTATGCATTTGTGTTTAAATTCGTGGTTATATTGATTGAAAAAATATTCTAAATATTAATTCTTTGTGAGAAAGAATGACTGCAAGGGATGTGCTACAAACTGTACGGACACAAATATACTGTGAACATTTTTCAAAATTAGAGTGTATAATGCTCTAAAATGTCAGACTGTGAAATATTTATATTTTTTCATAACAGTTTATAAATACACGTTTACTTTCGGCATAACCATCACTTAGAATTTACTTGTATAGGAAATGTGTGTGCAGGATATACATGACAAAAGCAGATATCTAAAATGCCTTAGTTCTTACTGTACATGTGTCCTATGATTTTCACCAACATAAGAAAACTAAGAAAACACTCAAAAGCAAATGTTGAAATTCAATTATTTGGAACTATATATTTTAACTAATACAAAACAAAAATTATTTGTTTTTAGTTATTCAGTATACGTATCTGCAATACGTTATTTTGATATAAATTAAAATTTTACAGTTACAAAACAAAGATTGGCCGAAACACTTAGTCTTACGTATTTAAATGAGCCAATTAATGAATGACTTAGTTACATTCTATCTGCAATGACAATTACAAATATGAAGGTATATTTGAAGTAAGACATGTTCAAGTTAATTATATTGTTATAAGGGGAAGGAGCAGTGAGTTGATATTCTTTTCCAAGTAGACAGCTCTCAGGATGTTTAATTGAAGAGTGAATCTTACAGGTGGTTTCTCAACAGTATGCACAATTGTTCATTAACTATGCAGTTATGTAAATTGTCGCAATAGTATCGGGAAAGTGTGATATCATTTATTTCTATCAACATGTCATAACAATTCAAAATATATTTTAGTTCGTACTCCTCATGAAACTGGAAGAATTGTGGCCGCGGCCGAGTGGCTAGAACACTCGCCTCCTACCAAGGTGATCCAAGTTTGATCCTTAGCGGGGACGGTCTTCGGATCTTCGCATGTTGTAACTGTGCTGGACGATATTGCTGGTCGATGGGTTTCTTCGGTGATATCCTATTTCCTCCACCCTTCTCATTCCGTCACTTCTCCACTGTAGAGCCTCATTTCATGCCATCCTTTTAGATAAGATGATGCCTTCGGGTATCAATAGTAAGTCCACATCCAAGGTGCGATACACTGGTACTCGGGTACCCTCTTCACACAATATTTATTTACTGGGATAATTTATTTCTATAAAATTTTACGTTTTGATTACTGTTTTCCGTAACTAACGTGTTAGAGAAAATAATTTGCTAATTTTTGGAAAAGTGTTCAAAACGTGTTTCAGGTAGAATCAGAGTAGTAAAATGTATATTGTATACTTCATTCATTTGAAATAAATGACAACAGTCCCAAGGTTTTTTTCAGTTTAGAGACTGAACTTAAATTTACTTCATTGGCTTTAATGAAAATTACGTACCTTACTTAATTTTTAGCAATGTCTGTTAAATACTCTTGCAATGTGGGTAACTGATTAAGTGAGATATTGTTAAACACCCTTGCTGTACAGTGTTGTCTCAAGAAAGTCTACTCTATAAGCAAGACTGGCCGAACATGTATGGGAAAATATGCATTACACACTACAGGAAAATGCCACTCTGCTTACACATTAAATGAAGTCAGATAGTTATAAAGGTGTTTACTTTTATTGTGGAAAAAACTAATGTATGTCAGCTCAAGAAACGTCTCGGAAAGTTCGCCTTAGGAAAACTCCCGTGTTCATGTGTTTTCACAGCTTTTTCTTCTTGCCTTGTGTTTGTGCACTGATAAAGTGACTTATTTGTCACCACAAAATATTTTGTCATTATGGACCTTTCCAAATTTTTGTGGTGACACTAAAGTTTTTTGCTGTCTCCAATAAAAATTTGCAATGAGCACCAAACATTTTTGTAACCACTGCAAAAATATTTTGTGATGTCCATATTGACAAATCATTTTGCAGTCACCACAAAACCATTTCTTCTGTGTGACATTGTCTTCGTTTTAACTGTTGTCTATGGTGTCTTAATTTTGGTGGCTTGAGTTTTTTATTTATACATGCATTGAGTACTGCTAATTTTGAATTTTTCCATTATGTTTTTCTTGGTTCTCACTCTTGGTTGTTTGAGGCGACATAGCGTTGCAATGGCGTATGTCCACAACATTTCACTAAATTGATTTTGCTTCTCATTTTATGAAAGTTTGTAAAACAAATTACTGGCTGAATATGCCTCTAGTTACTGGCCCACTTGTTGCGTTAACTGAGCTAACAAGCATACGCATATTTCGAATATGGAATGTTGAGTAGAAATAATGGGTGTGTGCTCCACACGCTGGTAGAGTGACAAGGGGTGGGCCTAAGGTGGTGGTGGCTGGTGTGCGTTGAGGGGAAGGAAGGGAAGAAGAGTACCAGTGTGAAGGGCCAGAGGTACACTTGCGCATAAAACTTTGCCCATAAGCAATATACAGGCTTGCTATCTGGAAAGAAGGTCCTTATATGCTATAATAATATTTACACCTTATCGCTCGTGTTCCTTATCCTAAGGGAGACATTAGTGGCTACATCTTTTCTCCGTAACGCCCAGAATGATAATGCATCCACACCGCAAATGTTCCACGACAATAAATCGTTAAAGCGTTGTCAATAGGAAAATGAGTTATATGAACAGAAGGGCCTGGAATGTAATGTAAATAATCAAGAGTCCTGTTGACTTAATTTAGCTTTAGAGGACCATTATCACTGCTACACTAGACGTATGTGTTAATTTTTAATCATTTATTCAAGAATGAGGAATATTATAATGGCGGCAGCTCACTTTCTTGTGATGTATTTGCTAGTCATAGATTATATTATTTATTTCGCTGTGTTATCGACATATCCTGTCTTTCTTGCACAATTGAAGTTATATAGCTTGACCACTGCACTACATCGTAACTGTACAGAACAAATGAGAAACTCGTATTATTTTTAACATATTTGTAAAAATGACAAATATTTACACTGATACGTAGGTTAGAACGTGTGGAGCAATAAACCATAAAACTTAGGCCACATGTGTTAACGTATATTAGTGTAATAGTGAATACATTTATTATTTACTTACTGTGTAATAATTTTCTATGGAACTGAGCAGTGCTGTTTACTTTTACTGCCTTGAAGTTGAATAAGTCTTCTGTTTTCAAGCCAGCAATTCCTAAAAACTTTTAAAGATATATTATTTTAGTCCCATCATTCTGTTTTAAAGTAAATATAAAATATTTTCGCAGTGTGTGAAACTGTTCCTTGTAATCAGCAAGATTAATTCCACATAAATATTTACATTTTAATAAAGTACACTGGATGTTCCCATTACAGAAACAAAATTTCAACATCTATATTAAATATGACTTTTAACTACAGGCTGTTGGCCTAATTTATAAGTACTGTATGAATAAAAATAATTGAACACACGTCTGACAAATTGTTAGTCATTACGTTGTGAATTTGACAGTGCGACTTAATCAGGGAATTTTCTTAAATAAGATGATTTACAATTGGTTATATGTGCTCGATAGAAGAAAACAACCCTTTCGAGCCAAAATATGTTATAAATACATTATCTACTTGTAAGTAACTGATTAGTTAAACAATAATCATTCAGTTACTTAGGTAAAGTTAGTAATTATTGTGAAATTCAGACCCATCCATGTTTTACATCAGTATATTTTAATATTTACAACTAATAAAGATAACATTTATTCAGGCTATACGTAAAAACCAGTTATTTAATTTTTATACTGATAATATGACTCTCAGTTACCAGTGGAAAACCTTTGAAAGCAGACGATCCGTAAAAGGAAGCACAGTCACATAGAAATAATTTGTACTGTGTTGAACATGAAGCCATTAAACCGCTACGTAATGTTCTACAGCCTCTAATTGCCTGCAAAATTAATATTTTATTTATTTTTAATTAAGTCTCATAGTTACATATCAATGGAACCATAATCAATTAGTGGACTCGGGGTAAATCAATCTTGATATCACGGAAACTACATATGTACACCTTCCGATAGCCACTCATATACATGTTTTTTTTTCTATGAGTGTAAATAGGCCTGGGACAGTCGCTAGATTTGAAACATACAGACTTAGGATTGTTTTTCTGATGGACAGTTTGCATAGGGGCAAATGCATAACAGCATAGTGCGACCAAAAGGAGAGGTGGTAGAAGGAAAAGGCTATTGGGGGGGGGGATAACCGGTTGTACAACTTCCTGTAGACAAGCCTCGCAGAAATATATTTACTGAAACACACAAAACAGTGCATGTCAGGGAAAAATCCCCTCCCCCAAAACACAAACCATTCGACATGCTGCTACATGAGTTCACATAAAACTGAGACTTTTACCTTCACGCATCAAGTAATACTCCGCTGTGTACAAAGTAATCAAATTGTATGTGCTCTACATTACAACTGTTGGGAGTGGAGAGATGATTTTGCTTTTGAAGCAGAACCCCGCAAGATATATTAGGCCAGTGTTCTGTCAACCTAGTGAATAATGGTTACTTATTTCATTTACAGTAATAATTATATAATATATTTATTGATGGCACAGTTCCAGCTATATCATATTTTCTCATATGTTATTTATCAATAACTAGTCTAACTAATAGGCACGGAAACACTGTTTGACAACTAAACTGACTTAGCTTAGGATGCCACAAAATGATGAGATTCAAAAATAATACATGTAATGGAAATAAAATTGGAGTGAAATTCACACTCAAGCATATGGCCTATAACTAGACCAGATGTTGCCAATCTGAAGAATTTTTTTACACTTCGGTGTGCAATTCATTCAATTTTAATTTGCATTACGTATATATCCATTTCTGACAGCCGCTCTTTGATCTGATCAATTGTGAACTAGATGTATATACCAAATAAATATCAACAGTTAACTTATGGATACACAATAAATCTAAAGTACCGTTACAAATATCAGAATTAATATGGCAATGAAAAAAAGTCCTCTGTTTTTCGTTTGGCTTGCCGCGAACATAAAATGAAACTGAAAGACGATTGTTCAGAGAAAGGTATCGTAAATCTCACAACTCTCACAACCAGTACGAGTAGGGTGTCATCGTTTCATGAACAGCGGAACGAAAAACGGTAACAATTTTTTAAATAATTCAACATTCAAAACCTGAGACAGTCCCTATCCTCAATTTATAGTAGAAACAGTAAAACCCTATCTGAAAGGAATCAGGCCTAGATTGCATTTATTTGCCATTCCGGTAACCCGAAAACCGTTCTAGACAGCTCCCAAATTATGAGCTATAAAGTTTTTGTTTTATGAGCACAAATTGTGAAATTTCAGCTGTAAGCAGCATGGTGTATGAGAGATCCACGAGAAACAATTTCTTTGATGAGTGGTCGTAACAAATGGGCTAAAAAGATAATTACTGTAATTTTTTTTGTAATTTTACACAACTGTACGTAGCAGCATACTCTTCACACATGTTCCTGTAATTTTACACAACTTATGTCCATGTCTTTTCACACCACTAATGTCTGTGTCAATTGGCCGTACATAACAATAAAAATACAATAAATGCAAATATATAATTACAATGCAACTGGTGTGCTTCAACATAATGTTGTGTTAAATAATTTGTACGGTACTTCAAAGAGGAAAAAACTTTTAAAGTACAGCAGTTTAATTTTGTGACTGTAACAATCTGGTGTAAGATCTTAGTTGCTTCTGGAACAGTAATTTAGTTAGATATAGAATACACTTTTGTTTTTCAGAAGCGCTTGATAATGCAAGGCATTGCGTTATTAACGAGCAGTTAAATGTGGTGGAATTTCTTATCCTGGGTGTATTGGAACCCACGACCTTTGTGTTAGCAGTCAAAGAGAATAAACACGAGACTACCAATGGTTGGTGAGAGTTGTAGTTCGTGACCTGGGATACTAGTCCAATCATTTTAGGGATTTACCTGGAAATAATTCCCTTAAGAGTTAATGGTCCGGCGGGCGTTCTAGGGCGACGGCCAGATGACCACGTGCTCTAGCCTAGAAGAAGGCGTGGTTTGGACTCGGGGGCGGGACTGATCGTTGTGACGTGGGGATGTCAAAGCCAGGGAAACCCTGAGTAGTGGGGGGACAGTCACTTCCCCTCCTTTCATTCTTCACGACCCGAACTCATCTGGCACCAAGAAAATACCTGCGTTCTGCCTAGGGTCGTTTGTTGCCAACAACTTGGGTTTTACAAAGCTGAGGCAGGGATTCAAACAAGTAAACTGTACATGTACTAATATACTTGATTCCGACAGTGCAATCACTAAAGCATAAGTACACCATACCATACATCACGATTATAATTTCTGTAAGACAATTAAAGCCTGACTAAATGTGAATGTTATTTGGGCAGTTATATTTTGCATTGATCAGGTTTAAAGCTAGACAGTCTTTCTGTTTTGTTTATGGCCGGGATAAAAAAATGTGTTTTCCACGTTTACACAACCCCGGCATCGAAATTTAAATGGCAAAACCTATCGTTCTAATTATTTTCGAGTTAATTGTAAACATAGATAGATGACGTAAAAATTATTGACACTTTTCCGTACCGAAATACTCACACTAGCCTGTCTTTATGAATGTGTTTTAAAGACTTTTCCAACTGAATCTTGACATAATTAGGTAGTTCAGCCTAATGGAACATAACGTAAAATAAGAAAGAAATTTTGGTTTTATTCGTGATTTAAATAGCTGTGGTTGACTATATAGACTAGTTATTAAACACGTGAAACCATGACTACGTACTCGTATTGATGACGGGGTCTTGGCAAGATGGAAGTGAAGGTTTTACTTATTAAAATTGTATTCGTTTTGGCGCAGTTACTGTTGAAACTATGTGTATGCACCACTGACTTTTTAAAAATTCTGGTATGGCCCACATCTAAAGGATATTTTAGGAAGTTTGTTCAGTACCAAAAAAAAAAAAAAAAACAGTCAGCAGAGAAGAATTTCAATACCGAAAAACACTTTAAACATAATTTGTCCGTGTATGTTTATTTCTGTAGTAATGCTTTCCTCTCCTTGATACAGAAAATGTTTTTTTTACCCGAAGGCGATAACGCAAAAGAATTGGTAATACAAAATCCTTATTTTCTTCATTTTTAAAATACAATTGGTTTATTGCTGTCTGTTACATATACAATGTTACACGACGTTGTCAGTTGCACGGTTTAAAAAACCCTACCCATTTTTTTCTTTATTGATAAAATCCTTTTTTTTTTCCTTCAAATAAAACAGTTTTTTTTAAACTATGCTGGTTATTATTTTTTTTTTCAAGTAAGCCAGATTTTTCTAACATAAAACTAGTTTAAACACCTTTTTTAAACTTGTTTATTTTCTTTAAAACAGTGTATTTTCGAAATTCAAATGAAGTCCCAAATTTTTTGTCACATACATCAAATATATAATTAAAAAAATTTTTTTTTGTTGTATCATTTTGCGGGGTTAGCTATTGATACTGAACTTGATTTTGTCTTATTTAAGTTTTGTAATACAAAAAATAAATTTTAATCAAATATGTTGTACATAACTTTAATTTCTTTTTTCGTACAAAACTTTTTTTAATTAGTTTAGGATATATTGTTTATCTTCAGCAATTCGACAAATTCTACAGACTTGTTAAAATCTATCAATATTGACTCTTGGTTAGTTTTTGTTAGGTTACATAAAATCACAATTCATACAATCAAACACGTGAAGCCACTCATTAATTTCCAAGGTAAGGAAAGTGGGCTGTTAATTTCGTCGCAGCAGTAACTTGGACATACAGGTCGATCACGGCCCTTTGTTAAGCAAACATCTCAGCACTTAGCTGTTCCCTTAGAGAGTTTTTGGAAAAACTTGGGAAAAAAAAAGAAATCTGGCCGGAGCCGGGAAGCGAACCCGGGTTCTCCCGACAGAGTCTAACTTGTTACCGTTTTGTCATCTTGCTTGGTTATTATTTCATCAGAGTAGAGTTTAAAATAACATAAAAAAAAAAAAAAAAGAAAATTTTTTCCGCGTTGGTCCTTTCCCACATGCTCTAAATATGTTTATAACAGTTTTTGTTACATGCATCCTTTGAAGCAGTAGTCAGGGATTGATCCCTGTCAGATCGGTTTTACGGTTTTTCTTATAAATCAGGGAATAGACATGTTGTTTTGCTTTTTTTACGCAGACAAGGCATATTTTATTGTTTCATTCACTCTTTGGAATCCATATGGCATTGTTTCTGTTAATTTTGTGGCCTCTGTAGTCGCTCCCGTAAATAAAGCATTTTTTTCCTTTTCAGCTGTTTCACGTTGCAAAATAATGAATATATTATGGTTCCAGCAATTACAGAAAATCGATTAAGTTTGTATCTCTGCCCTGTCGTGACAACATTTTTGATACATCGACTGGAACAGAAGTTATCGTGAAAAAAACAGATAAATCCAAGGTGGTAGGGATCAATACCTCTTAACATAGTTTAAAAACGGGTTAGGAAGTATAGTTTGCAAAGGTGTTGTAAATCAAACATTCGAATTTAAACAATAAATAATTTATCCTCATAAAGCAACAAATAAACCTATCTGAATAAAACTTTTTTTCCAAGTTACAGCTTTTGAACAGAAAGGTTTATCGGAAACATCAACACATAAATTGGTACAATGTCAGGCGTTGGGAGAGTTTTTGACGGTGGCCCTTGTTATGGAACTTTCTCGGCATTTGTCTGGCGTGATTTCCAGAAACCATTGAAATTCCAAGAAGGTCCAGAAACGAGAATCAAATATGTCTCTTGAATGTGGGCCTAAAGTTGTGAAATTGCAAAACTTTCCTTATTTTGTATTTTTGTACCAAAAAAGATTTTTTTCATATATTTATATATAATAACTCGGACCTCGATGTCCCGGACTTCGGATAACTCGGACAGAATTTCAAAAAACAAAATTAATTTTAATTAAATAATTTTTTTGTCAAACATCATAAGAGAATTGTGTCTGCCTCATTTAAATCCATCACGTTTTATTTAAAAAGAGTATTGAGCTTTAAACGCAGTTGCTCATCGCTACTTCGCCTTTAATAATCCAACCGTAAATATGTGGCAAGTTCCGTGTAGATGAATGTTGCTAGCGAGGCTCGCGAATGGAGATGCAACTCAGCAGGCCGACCTCCCTTCTTTATCTTTTCTCCCTCTTCACCGCGCGAGCCAGACACGCACGTGCATCAATAAACATTTCAGTATGATGCTGGTGAATTGGACGGTATCTACAGGTCACAATGGCACGTAAAGGGAAATTTATTTTGTTCTGGTATGTGCGATAAATTCAAGATTGCAGAACAATTTGTTCCGGACATTAATAAAAAAAATTAATAGCCATTGGTTTGCACTGCAATGTAGGCAAGGTGGTGAGAGGGTTTTACGGCCCTTTAACAACGTCTTACAAGCTGATGAGGGTTAAGTGAGGTGAAAGCACAACACAACATCCATGCCCGGGCAAGGATTGGAACCCAGGGCCTCTCGCACCGTAAACTGGCGCCTAACCCACTACGATAGAGGTCGGCGCAATATCGAAAAAAAAAAACAAGGGCTTAATAAATTATAAAAAAAGGGGGACAGAAAGGGGCATTTGCCCCGGGCCGCACATTCTAGATGACCTCGCTTTTGAACAAGTTAAATGATTACAATGAATGTGCTTTTATTGAGTTCCCATTAACGCTTTTGGTATCTGTGAAAAATATTTTAAGTTTAAAGTGTGTGTAAAGACGTCACTGATCTATGACAACGCAGCCAAGGTAAGATAATATGGAGGGGGACCTACAAGCGCACATTGTCACTTCAACCAAACAAAAGAAAAATAAGGAGGAAAGGTAGGCTGAGATTTACGTTTTTCCTGGCCTCGTATTCTAACAAAGAAGCCCTGATCTTTATTTCCCGATCGAGATGTCAATTCCGAGAAACTTAGAATAACCCCTAGGAAACGTTTGGAATGGTTGAATGATACATATCTAGAAGAGACGGTAAACAAATAGTACATCAGTACACGAGAGATTGTGGTGTGATGTGTAGAACTGCAAGCCGCAGCTGACAGACTGACTAATCTTATTTCTGTTACGTACAGTAATTTAGACACTTGTCCGATACGTAACAATTCATGGTCTTAAATGCATTGTTTTAATTTTTTTTCTTTACTTTTGGTTGTTTTTACTCCCATTTAACTCAGTTGAACGTGATAAAAGTTTTATTGCTTTTTAGTGTGACAACTTTTGTAAGAATAAAGCTGTATAATTACATGTTTTATGATTCAGTTTATATGCACGAAATGAAATTTTAAAAATCCGAAGTGTTTAAATGAGTTCACTTATTTCTGTACAGTGATCCAAAAGGATAGTTAATTACAGTATCGTATCTGCTCTCGTATAAGAGGAAAAATATTTTTGTGTCATCAGAACTCTGTTGGAGGTGATCGTAATTATCAGGCAAGCAGCTGGCTGCAGACACTGTGACATGCTGATATTAAGCAATTTTTCACGTAAACATCTTGTGAGTTGCGTGTGGTCACGTGCAGTGTTTGCATTGCGGTTGAGACTGTACCGGTTGACCTTGACTACTTCCGCTTGCGCTCTACCCCCCTAGCTTATCTCCTACAATTATCTCTCACACGCATGGGCATAGACTGTCGCCAGCCAGACGAGGGAAGGGGGCGAGAACTTTTATGTGGTAGAAGGATGCCGTGGTGCCAGTTTCTAGCACAGATAAAAAAAAGATCAGCCAGAAGTAGCATAAAAAATAAATAAAAAAGAATCTGCCGGCCCAGGTTGTTTGACATTCTTTTATAGTTCTCCACGTTACACTGATAATTTCCCCACTACCCCCTCCTGTAAATTGATACGTACAAAGCAGTATATATTGCCGCCTCTTTTGCTGGTAGAAATGATAGCGTACTGATTTCCTCACGTTTCTTGTGATTAATGACTGATTACCCATCCTCCTCGGACGCCCCTCGATAACACGGACAAATCGTATCTCAGACAGCTTCTCCCCCCTTTTAGTCCGAGTTATCGAGGGTTCACTGTATATGTCAAACTGTCTCTCTAACTTGAAGTTTATCATTGTTTATATATACATAATTTAAACCAGTAAATATTTACTTAGAAAACAACCATTAAATAATTTGTAAGGGTGTTGTTAAAAAAGTACTTGTATTACAACACAATATTACAAAGAACAATATTTTTATCTTAAAAGTAATAAACACTTGAATAAAGCTAGTGGGTTTTATTGAAAAAAAACCCAACCCTGGTGCCAACCCCGGTTATCTATGGTAATGAAATATGTAAGAACTGAATAATTAGTGAAAGCAGGTAGGCTGCCCTCAACTTTCAAACATTAACGTGTCCTTGAAAAATTTTATGAATTTCGAACCTATGAAAGTTAAATTATACACTTACATGTTATACAGAGGGCTTCTGTTTTATAATTACTAAAAAGAGCCTTCTAAAGCCACATATTTAATTTCCTTGATTATTTTACGTTGCGGAATTATACATAAGCTTATTTATTTCCAAAATATTTTTATATAGTTTTATCAAATAATGATTAAAATACTACTGTGGAGCATTAAAATGGCTGCTACGCATTTAGAAAGTTACTTATGTTTGATATTATTAACCGGCTAAAAATGATATTTTTTTTTCATTTGAATGTGGAATAAAAGGTTTTAATGTGGTTAGTATGAAAGTCTGAAACATATGAAAGTTTAACGTATGAATATCGAGGACTGCCTGTAAAGTGCAACAAAGATTGTGATCTGAAAATCACTTCTAGATGTTTAAAAATTTTAACTAACAGATAATGACCGAAATTTATGTCTAAAAAGTACTGGTTAAAAATAAATTATGTAATGCAAAATTAACTTTTCACTTTTACATGTAGTACATAGTATTATACCAGCATGTATCACATTAAAACAGATAATAAATTATAAAAAAAATAATTATTGACATTTCACATGCATAAAGGCCTACAGAATATAAATGGTAAGTGACTTCAAGCATACACATCAGCTGCGCCGAGCAATTTAATACAAGATACGTGGCGCACGCGGTGTTGAAAAATATCCGAAAATAATTTTAAAAAGTTTGTATTAGAGATACGCGGGTTTTGTCCTTTGCAGCGGCAGGTCCGAGCTAATCAACCTGCGTCGCTGGAGTTAGTTTCATCACAGATCAGATCCATCCACTGTAGTAGAACATTGTAAGTTATATTGATACAGGCTCATGCTTGTTTTCTCATTAAATCATGAACACATTACAGATTTCAGACAATTTGCAGTAACCCATAAAACGAAAACAACAGTAAAAACATTGAGAATATACAATTCTGTACATACCAATAAAGAAATACTTCAAGATGGGGTAACGTACTTCCTATAATTTGTTTGACGTAAATGAGATTATGTGTTTCATATACAAAACATCACAGTGATGCACAACAAGGGGCAGTGGCGCCCGAGTGGTCAGATCACCACCAAGGCAATCCGGGTTTTATTTCCGGCAGGGTCAGACTCCGGATTTTCGCACGTGGTAATCGTGCCGGACGATAGGGTACCGATGTCGGCAAGTTTTCTCTAGGATCCCTCTTTTTCCCTTGCCATTTCATTCCGGCGTTGCTCCATTTCCACCCTCATTTCACATATTCTTCAGGTTGGGTGGAGCGGCAGGTCTGTATGCGCAACTAGCGCGCCGTTGGTCCCACATTTACCCTTGCCTCATCTCATCCTCATCCGTGAACCCGACTTGCGCGGAATAACATACGTTGTAGAAACTCTACACAATAATGATTCCCGGATGATCTGATCCCTGATTAAACTAGCTACCGATTTACAACGAATTCGTGGCTTGGTGTCTTAGAATATTTTTCGACTCCATTTTCCACAAGCATCATACCAAACCATGGTTGTAAACATTTATTGTTTACACTCTGTAGTTATATGGTTACAGCATTTTTGGAGAAACTTATATGTGTTTAACCTGTATTGGATATGCACATACACACTAGACATATTCTTAACTTAGATTTTTACAGAGGAAATTGTTGCTATGATACAACAAAAGTGTAATACTGTTAAAAATATAAAGATTATACATATGTCTGTAAATATATAGCTTTAGTAGTTTCACTCCTTTTTCAGTTTAGGCAAAACCGAAAAAAACTTACAACACACTATCTATTTTCTTGTGACATTACCCAATTAGATTAACTGCCAATTAATTTTTTTTTGTTTCTTTAATTTTGAGCATTAAGTTTGCAAAATTGTTCTCTTATCTCTATGTTACGAGTATGTCGTGGATAGACTTAACTCTGGAAGTAAGCGAAACATATAACATTTCTGTAGCTTTGGAAGCATTTTTTCACTCCAAATTTCATAATCTCTTGCTACTCTAACGATTTTCAAATGGCGATCTTTAGCTGTCCATATAGAAAACAGACAGTTATCTCTTTGTATTTGAAAATAATTTTCATGTGTTTTCTTTAGCGATATTTCTTGGTTTTTATTCCTTTCCAAAATAGTGAGTTTCCCTAGACTTATGGCATCAATTATATCCATTCCTGAAGCAGAAAATGGACATTTTATTTCTACAAATCCAGTATCTCCCACCAAACCATCCGGGGTAGCGCCAAGATACGAGTATGTGCTGTCGATAAATGAACCACATTTTTGAACAGTTGGGATTCTTGGGCTTCAAGCTGGCATAGAGCTGTTGACTCTGAATTTCTTCCATGTTCTATAGCTGGCACATTCAGTAAATAATGAGTATAAAATATATTTTAACCGTACTCTTACAGCAAGTAGTTGGCTTCATCCGGCATACCTTTCCGGAATAGGATGCTGTCAAAATTTTTTGCCTTATTTCTAGTCACTTGCCACTTCCTGCCTGTAGCACAGTTTGTCTTTCAACCTGAGTACGGTTCTGTCGCATATCTTCCAGTGACTTCAAAAATTCAGTTTTTTTCCTCTTCATACTGTTCTGGGCTCATATCTGGTTGTTGGCAGTTTGGTCCATAGGCCTCGTCTGGATACTTTTTCACGAGAGATTTTGAAATTGGCCCTTTATGACATTCTTTCCTCTTTTCACGCATTTTCAAATCTGACAGTTGTGATGACCTTTCTCTTCGTTCATCCAATTTTTTTTCTAATCTTGTTTAGGTTTTTACCAGAAAACATAGTTTTATGTAATATGTAAAGGGGTCCCTTTGTGTTATGTTCTACAACTGCCGCAGCATATCTACCTTGGTATGATCTCCGTGTGGTGAAGTTTAATCGTTTTGCACGCATGTGTTTTGTAACAACTGCATTAAACTGTTCTACAGAGTTGCTGTCAACATCCACTATAAGACTTCTACTGTATCTACCCAAATATCTGACAGCAGTTTGCACCTATTGGAAGAGCCCATATTCCGTCAATCGTGGAACTAAATTTGTTTAATTTTCTTTACTTCCAGCATAGAAGTATGTAGCACATGTAGAATGGTCCCCAGAAATGTGATGAGGCCCGTTTTCTATGTCTTTTTTCAGTGCAGATATTTTTTCTTGAGAGGATATGTCTTGATTCTTCCGGTGCTCAATTGCCTTTGTTACTGCGCATCGGAGCTTCATCTTATTTGCTACTATCAATTTCCTTTGGGCTGGAGTTCTTAATTTTGATTGTTTGGTCAAACGATCCACTTTTGTCAAGTAATTTCTAACTAAATGATTTCTGCATTTGATTTTTCTACAGTCAAATTTTTGTATGGTCTAGCTTCCAAAAGTCTTTTATAGCAACTACTGTCCCCATCAGCTATCATTTTGCCGTAGCGAACTTTATGAATCTCCTCGCTTTGTTTGACGTCACACAATCAGCTGCTCCGGTCGACAACCAGTACCGAGCTGGGAGTGGTATGATAGGCAGTTTATAAAAACAAGCTCGTATAGATTCTTCGAAACTACATTCTGGTTTTGATTTTTTTCGTAACACCTTACACCTTAGTTCTGTAATAGGTAAGTGTGGTTATAATTTTTTTTTTTATATTTCTGAAGTTGCTAAGACAACAGTAGTAGTACAGTTTATGATGCACAGTATCAGTTTATTCACAAAGTTAGTTTACATTACGAATATGACGTTTATTTTCAGCAGCAGTGCTTAATTTGATTACAGACTGAACGATAAACTCTTCAATGCAATTATTCCGAGGTCTGTGTATAAAATTATAAGAATTTAATTGATAAAACCAATTCACACTACTCACCAATAGTGGTCCTGAAAAAAGTAAATTTAAGTAAAGCTGGGTATATTTTAGTGTATGAGAAAAAATGATTTAACACCAATACTGTTAGGGTTGCTCTACACATTTTGCGTTCTGCTTTTTAATTAGCAAATTGCAACAAGTTTTTTTATTTAGGGCTCGTCTCCCCCCTAGGCGATCTGAGTTCCATCTCTGGCGGGATAAGCCCGAATTTTTCACAGTGGGAAACGTGACGGACACTGCAGTTGGCCAGCGCGTTTTCTCTGGAAACTCCCGTTCCCTTGTCTTGTCTTGCATTCCGTCACTGCTCCACATTCCTTACGCACATCATCCCTTTTTTTTGGGCATCAGGCTGGGGGCAACAGGCACTGTCTCGCTTGTCGAGCAACCAGAACACCCTTCCCACTGTGACCTTGCCTGTTGGCGGGAACACGCACTGGCGTTTCATTTTATCTTGTTTTTAAATTTTTTTTTGTGAATTTGAGAAGAACGAAGTGAATGGACAAGACAGACGAAGATAGTAAATTCCAACGACGTTCCTAACCTACACGAGATTAAATAAGAAAGAACAATCAGTGTGGGGGTGATAGCATTTTACCCAATAGTTGATCTCATACGTATGTGCACGAATCTGTGTATGAATGTATGTATGTTGTTTATGTACTCATGTGTGTATTTATTAAAATTGATTGATTTTTCCTTAATTATGTATTAATTTGATTGTTAAATATGTAGTATGTATCTGTGTAATTGTTTTTTATATATAATGTGCAAAACACTCAGTGTAAGATAAAGCATCCACGCCTTTTACTGTACTGTGTGCCGTAAATAAGATATAAAAATTTAGTAAATCACTAACTGCATAAATTCTGTTCAACAGAATGTCAGCCAAACAAACAAATTTCCTGAACATTTGCCATATGAACACAAGCTTATTTTGGAATGTCAAACAGCTAGCCTGATTCTTCTCTTCACTTCGGGCTGGCCGTGTAGCGTGTAGCGGTGCTAGCTCCCCTCCCCCAACCCCCTGTGGTCAGGGCGCATTCCTGAGGCTCCAAGGAGGGAGGGTTTGCACAGTCCTCGAGTTCCCCCTCTTCTTTTCTCCGGAAGCGAGAGGCAAGGCTGGCCTAAACTTGCCGGCTGTGGAGCGTGGATTTCAGGATTCGAAGGCCGCATTTTCGCCGCGCAGAGCTTCCGAATTTACGCTGCCTTTTAAAATTCATTGGCGCGACATAATACTTTTATTTGACGAATATTTTCTTCGAAGTACGATCTGTATTTGTATAGAAGCAGTTTCCGTTTTTAATTAGAACTTGTTTCTGAAACAAGCACCAAACTTGCATGATTTTAATGAAGCATAATAAAGAGGCCTTAATGAGTTTTGTAGTCTTAAAGCCATACAAATCTCCATTGATGTCTATTACCATGCACAAAAAAATTGCAATCGTGTATCATGCTTCTCTACTTAGTAATTACTAAGTATCTGAGGTGCTGCACATGCTATTTATGAGGGGCAAAAACTAACTCTTAAAGGAGATAACTGGTCATATGCATAGTACCAATACCCAGTAACAACATATAAAAGACCAACATATATGGGTGCTGTGCTATGGCTGCCATATTAAAAAGGGTGATCGATATTCACTTTTTTGGCCATGTTTAAAGAACAGTTAACAATATTTAAAAAAATTCACACAAAAATATAAGTACATTAAAGAATACATATTTTATGAAAGGATAACTTTCTTTGTATATATGCTGGCTTCCGTGTTATTTGCAAGATAAGATTATGTAAATCAATTTTCGTTAATACATTTTTTTAATAAAACCCCATTATCTCAATAAATTGGTGGCTTGTGTTATATATCAAAATAACGTTCTGTCAACAATTTATTTACTAATATGTTCATAAAATCAAGTGTTTGTTAGGAAATTAAAGTAGACAGAAAAGTAAAGGAGATATCATTCAAAAGCTATAAGAAAAATCAAAAACATTTCTGGGTTCAAGTATATCACTGTAAATCCCGTTTACATTTCTGAAGAGGCAACAAACATAATTGGGAAAGCGACATCACTTGATTTGCTTTGGGCAGCCAGCTATACTGATAAAAAAGAGCCACAAACATTATGGAATGGCTTTATGCAGCCAGTAATGGCACAATCTAGAAATGTTACTACGAAGACAATACGTCTTCATTTTATTAGTGAGAATACATCAAATTTCTCAACGTTATATTCAGTGTTGTACTTTGCTGCAGAACAAAGCCAAGAGCACTGACACACTTGTGTTATAACTTTGGACCAACCATTATTCATGAAAAATTCTGAAATAGTTTTGTCTATTGACAAGAACAATCCTGTAAGTTCTGTTATTGTGAGGTTTGATGATTTTCATGTTATATTCTCATTTCTTAGATCAGTTTGTTATGTAATGAGAGGAAGTGGAATTGAGGAGCTATGGAAAACAGTATACACCAAAATTCTCAATCCCTCAAAGGTTAACAGGCCATTCTTTTTCAAGGCTGTGCGGGCACATATTCTGACAACAGCTGTGAAAATTAAAAATCTTTATTGTTCCTGATGGAGAAGGATTGTATGACAATCTGCTCATACTCCGCTCAAAATTGTTCAACCATGTGTTCAGTTGCATCGAAGAAGCAGAAAATTACGATTTGCTTGAATTTCATGCATTTTTTTTCCTTCAGAAGTGTAAATATCTGGAGTCCAAGAGCAGAATAGGAAAACTGTGGTCGATGTAACTTAACCAAGTTCTTCTCATGTTGAATATTATTGAGATGAAAAAACTGGGAAATGGAAACTACATATTGCAATGACTATTCAGATAATGCCACTCTTTCTATGCAGCAGGCCATACACTCTATGCCAAATCATCGCAACTTTATGTACAACAAATGATGAATCTTCAAGAAAGTATGTCCCCGGATGACTTTAAAAAGTTTACTACTGATTGTTGCTCCACAATATGTAGTCAAGAAAAAGAATGGTCTTGCGTCTGGAAAGATATGAATATAGAACAAATACTGGTGAGATCAATGAAATCATTAGGAAATTTGACTAGAGTACGAGGATTAAATGAAGATAGAATAATGAGATGGATTTTATGTGCCTGTATTGCATCAGAAATTACTACAGAACATGAAGATTTTGCAGGTATTTCTCCTGAAACATCAGAGCAACACAAAGATCTAAGGAAAAGCAGCATTATAAGGGATGCAAATCACGAAAAAAAATATTCTTGAACTGGCTGAAACTACATAACCCTTTCCATATTTCAGAGAACCTAGTCAGTATATATTCTGGTATCGTTGGAGACAGCATGGTGTCATGAGATCTTGCCATTGAAAAGGGAAATTAATGTATGGATGCATTGAGGGGAAAAACAAGTTTTGATGTAGTTCTTCCAAGGAAAGCAAGGGCAATAGCACTATAATACGGCAAGTTTCTTTTCGACCTGCGCAGACCCCAAGGTCAGGCAGAAGTCACGTGGTTTGGAGTGGGGTGGAATGGAGGGGATCAGTGTACTGTCGTGCATTTGCCTGGACACGTCGCTCGGGTCGCTCGCGAGAGAAAGCTTTGCAGGTCGGTTTACAAGATACGATAACGATGTTGTTGTATGGCATCCACTTCGGGAATTAAGTCGCACATTTCAGCCGGTATACCATTATGAGGACAAGCTCGGGAAATAGTTTACAATGTTGTTACAAATTTAAAAGAACAGAAACGTTTATATAAATTAAATTACAACGTCATAGAGTCGGCAAGTGCGGCAACAGGTGTTTGTCAGTCAACCATCAAAAGCATCATAACCGAAGGTAAGGTTAAAAGTAAAAATAGTTTATCATTTTCTACTCCCACGGGTAAGAACAAAGAACGAAAGAAAAGAATTGAAGTTTATGACTTTTCGGAATGTGTCGTACGTAGAAAAATTCATGAATTTTATACTGTTAAAAAAACAGTGCCGACATTTAAGAACTTGACAAAGTCCTTACGAGATGGCTGTATTTTGAAATGTACCAAAGAATACTTGCGATAATTGTTGAAATGTCTCAGTTTTCGATGGAAAAAATGTCACTCTAGAAGAAAAATTTGGATTGAGAAACCTGACAGTTCTGCATGGAGAGGGAAATATTTACAATTAATTTGTGCGTACTGAAATGCAGGGCGGAATATAGTTTACATTGATGAAACATATTTACATGCCACTCATAGTGTAAGTTCTTGCTGGCAATCAAGCACTGAACTGGGGGTAACAGAATCCATCAGTAAATGACAACGATTGACAGTTGTGCATGCTGGTGGCGAAGAAGGCTTTGTACGGAATGCGTTGTTGATTTTTAAATCCAAACAAAAATCCGGTGACTATCACGATGACATGAACTATGCAAATTTTTCGTTGTGGCTAGAACAAAAATTAATACCAAATTTGACAACTGACAGTGTCATTGTGTTAGACAATGCCAGTTACCATAATGTTCAAATTAAAAAGAAACCTACATCAGCTACCCTTAAACACAACATTCAAGAGTGGCTTAGGGAAAATGGTGTCCAGTTTTCTCCTGACATGAACAAGGCAGATTTGTTATGTGTCGTGAAACAGCATCCCTCCCCAAAAATCTTCCAGGTAGATGAAATATTAAAAAAATTATGGTTATGACGTGATTCGTTTGCCGCCGTACCACACAGATCTAAATCAGATGGAGCTAGTGTGGCAGACATCAAGAGGAAAGTTTCAGAGGAAGTATCTACTTTGTTGGAGGAAAAAAGAAAACTATGTGAGAAATTGTTTGGTTCTTACTCCATGAAAAGTGGACAAAGTGCTGCAACCATGTTAAAGGCATTGAAGCTGAATA
This sequence comes from Medauroidea extradentata, assembly GCA_003012365.1. Lineage (NCBI taxonomy): Eukaryota > Metazoa > Arthropoda > Insecta > Phasmatodea > Phasmatidae > Medauroidea > Medauroidea extradentata. Next base: position 443 of record PNEQ01066474.1, on the reverse strand, counting down.
TTTTAAAAGTGATAGAATAATGGACATCGAAATTGACAAGATCATTGTAAGTCTTCAATCGTCATCTGATAAAGATTCAAGTGGAACAGATACTGCACATAGCTTCGACTCGGAATTTGACTCGGAATAGGTAAGGTTTTTGTTCCCTATGTTTATTTAAAATACTAGTTACTCGTTGTTCTGTTGGGTATTTTACAGCTGTCTACAATAACTATCCAGGTTGCGTAGATTATGCAAATAAATGTTCTATTCGTTTGACAGATTAATAAATCTTATTAGGGAGAATGGTGAGCTAATGCCTCAGCAACAATCAACATTTTGATTCGACTTTATTGTCAACAGGCTTCACGTTTTTTTTTTTTTTTTTTTTTTTTTTTTTTTTTTTTTTTTTTTTTTTTTTTTTTTTTTTTTTTTTTTTTTTTTTTTTTTTTTTTTTTTTTTTT
>PNEQ01066473.1:27784-39173 GCA_003012365.1 Medauroidea extradentata | reverse complement strand
CTCTCTCTGTCTCTCTCTCTGTCTCTCTCTCTGTCTCTCTCTCTGTCTCTCTCTCTGTCTCTCTCTATGTCTCTCTCTATGTCTCTCTCTATGTCTCTCTCTATGTCTCTCTCTATGTCTCTCTCTATGTCTCTCTCTATGTCTCTCTCTATGTCTCTCTCTATGTCTCTCTCTATGTCTCTCTCTATGTCTCTCTCTATGTCTCTCTCTATGTCTCTCTCTATGTCTCTCTCTATGTCCCTCTCTATGTCTCTCTATGTCCCTCTCTATGTCTCTCTCTATGTCTCTCTTGCCTCTCTCCTCTCTGTCTCTCTCCTCTCTCTGCCTCTCTCCGCTCTCTGCCTCTTTATCGCGCAGGAATTATCAGCGTACGAATGACTCGAACGTGCGCTCTGCTTATGCTTTAGAATAAGAGGTTTATTGTATGAGGTGCTTACATAGACAAAAACATTGAGGGTAAGTAGGCTACTTCTGAAATGTTTTAATACCGCACACTTCAGATAACTTTAAGCCAAGTTATTGTAAAATAACATTACAGGACAGTACAAATTGTATATTCAGCGTAATTTAGTGTGTGTATGTGGAATAGGTGCGGCGAACTGATCATAACAACGTGTATAATTTGCGTTGCACTGTTTTTACTAAACGAGATAGTGTGAACTTTTACCTCGAACGGTAACGAACTTGGTCGGTTATAGTCTAGATATTGACTGTTGGGCCTAAGCGAATAGGAAACTGACTGGAGCTAATGTGAACATTTGCTCATGTAAGATGGGGTAACGAATGGTTTGTTTACACGTGCATGACTGAATGCAGTGGTAGCATTGATATTCGATTTGAATGTATCGATAACATAGTTCATGGTTAATATTTAGTTAAATAACGCCAGAAAAGGTTTTCAGAATAAAGTTCCTGGCAATGGTACAGAACAAGTCGTGGGTATAGGCAGTTCGCAATAAAGTTAGCACTCAAAAAGCCCGCTAAATTTCTATTTTCAGCTAGTTCGTATCTTTCCGCGCGTAACGACGGGAAGTGTCTAACCTCTCTTGACACGTCGCTTAATTGCGTGTCTACGATAAATTGTGCACTATAGAGAGTCCCAACCTTAGATTGCAGTACAGGGCTTATGGCGCGCGCTGTTGCCAGATCGCTGTCGCTTTACGATGTTCTGGAGGTGTAATTCTTCATAATTTTTAGTACTAAAATTAATATATATTTTTCATTTTTAAAATTCATATCTTGTAATTAGTGTAACAATACGCTTCTAAATATCATATGTATCTAATCACATTTTTATATTACTTTATCGTAAGAAACTCTTCACATGTTCCACTATCGTCATTAGGCAATTTGTAAGGAAATAATTATCACATACATTTAATAATTAAAGCTACTTCCAGTAGAGCGTGAGATTTCTTCCATAGGAGTAGCGACTGTCTGAAGACAGGTTGGGCTGTACGAACGTTTGACCGTGATGTAAACAATCCCTCATTTCAACTACTTTTGTGACGCTTTTTTAAGCCAAGACGAGGGCAGATGCGTTGTCTTCCAGTATTGTTTAGATTCGATTTACTATCATATCGTTCTTTCAAGACATTAACATTAAGTTAAAGCTGATAACTCAATTTCGTCAGTTATCTAACTATCCAAAATCTGGTATATTTTTGTCGTGAAAAAATATATGACGCAGTAAAAACCATGCAAACTAGGTAACAGATTTTTAATAGCATTTTTACATAATTTATGAAAATGGTTTTAAGTACTTTTAATAGCAATGCAAACCTATTTAGGCTAATGAAGTAAAGATAACGATCGTACAAGGAGCAGAAATGGTATATACTGGCCCTATTTTTATTCAGGGGACTTTTGTTTGCCTTTCATTTATTGTTTCAACTATGCAGGTTAGTTAAAAGTGCCATTTTGCTGCTGTTTCTTCCTAAAGCGTAAATGGTTCGTATGGAACAGCTGGTTATTTTGAAAGCTACCTTACTTGCGGTACTGGAATACGTTCAACAGAACATTTTTCTCCCCCCCCCCCTTGTAGCCTATCTATATGTTTGGATGTTTTACCTTCAATACAAACAAGTGTTAACATAAAAACACACTGAAACGAAATTTGGCCCCGAGTTCAGTCGCTGGTCACAACACATCACGTGGCCGCGAGACACGGGTGCACTCCTGGACCGGTTTTAAGATACAGGACGAAACAGTCTGCTGATTAAAAGAATAATGTATGTTCTTTACTATCTTACTCTGACAGAACATCAGTCAGTAAAGATAACGGAACTTTGAGAACGCCCGTCAGATGTCTTGGCTTGAACGGCGACGTACTACGCAACCCATTTCATACTATAAACAAGAGAACGTTTACAACTATCGTAGTGGTGTTGCTTTTAAAAATAAATTCAACTTATAATGAATAACTTTTTCGCTTCCATTCCCCATCAAACTTCAATAATAAAAAAGTTTCTCACTGACCAACTTTTTTGTATTTCATGCTGTAAACAAACGCACATCGTGTTAGAAAAAATGTCTATACAATTTAGGAGGAACATTTTTAGTCTTCTGATTTTTTTTCTTTTGCATCCAGATGTATGCAGTCACGCACCATAAAAATTTGAATACGATTTGGTAATTAATTCTTATGTAATGATGTGGTATGTTTAATGATTCATGAAAACAGTAAAAGTACGAAGTTTTTGCTTTCTAATTTTTAAAACCCCTTGTTTTGGTGCAATTGACGAATCCTCTTATGCGCCTTTTAATGCTGTACAATATGCGAAAATGTTAAGTTCAAAGTTACGAAATGAAATTTATGGATTTTTGGCAACAGCGCGCGGCGAAACATGGACAGTGCTTATGGCAATTGCCGTGCAGTGAAAAGAGATATTGAATGCCCGTTTAACTCTGTACTGCAATATAAGCATGAGTAATGCCAATTTAGTTTGAAGTGTATTTTGTAGGAGTGTTGCTTCTGATACAGAAGGGTAATAGGCATGTATAGTCTGTTCACTTTTAACTGAACCCTCCTCTAAATCAAACTGTGTATTTTATTGGGGCCAAAGATGTTAAGTTTTTGGGTGCAACGTTTAGACTGTTTTTTTTTGTTTCAGGGAAGTTTTCATGTTGAAAACGTTAAATACGATGGCAAGTTAGCTGAAAGAAAAATGTCAGCAGTGCTCACTTTATCGTGAACAGTCCACAATCAGTACGTAGGCCATAGCTTGTCTGCAGGTGGTCCACGCCCCCCCCCCCCCTATAATTTAACCATTCAAAATAAACATTGTGCAAATTTACTTGTTACTGCCAAAGTATCACTGGCTTAAGTAAGTTTTAAAATTCTCAGAATTTTTCTTTCTTCACGGGGCCGGCCTCCGTAGCTTAGTCGGTTGAGCTCCGGTCTACGGTGCGAGGTCCTTGGTTCGATTCCTAGCTTGGGCATGGTTGTAATGTTGTCCCTTCATCTCCCTTCACCTTAACCCTCTTGAAGGTAAGTCTTACACTTCTGGTGCCACTGTGCAGTGGTAGTCTCGCCGGCTGCATTGACCCCTGGCTGGCCTGGCCTCAACGGCCGAGGCCAATTCTGGACCTCCTCGCGTGTTAATTATAATCGCTTGGAAGCCCCGGGCCGACGTGCCGCTGTCTTGTCCTCAGCCGTGTTGCTCGGCCGTGCTCTAGAGGAACGTCGTGTTGCGGCCCGATGTCGGCCTGCACTGTTCCTATCATATGACCTAAACTGCCGTGTTGTTATTTATCCAGCAGGTGCACGTTTTCGACTGCGATTTCGTGCTATATTCGTGAGGCGGTGAAATGTTTTAATCCAGCCTATGTAAACAAAAAAAAATAATCTTTTCTAATGGTATAATTCCCCAAGAAGCCCGCACATGTGTAGATTTTTCACTGTATGGTGAACACAGGATTAATTTTTCTTCCAGCCGATTGGCGTTTTTCTGCGCAGGAAGAGATAAATAAGCATGTTGAGACTTGCGACCCTGTGTAACGCCTAACGCCTTTTATTAGGCTCTGCGACGTTAGGCTCGACTCTGGAGTTCATTTGTTTTATGCACTACTGTACGCCGTTAGACATTACCGTGTGTACTCGCTGAGACTAGTGCGCGTAGTGGCTATGTGACCAAGTAGTGAGCGAGCGAGTTGCTCTTAGAAACGCGGTCACATAAAATTTTTCACCCAATCGCTTTAAATAAAATTGGTCAAACAAAGTTCGTTGGTACACGGAAAAAAATGTTTTGTGGCAGCTACGAAATATTTTGTAGGTATTTACCTTGAAAAATTTATTTTGCTGTCACCACAAAAATATTTTGTTTGCATCACTTAAGTAGTGTGGCCACCACAAAATAATTTTGTGGTTACTGCGCCGTGTGCGTATGGTAGGTTAATGAATTATTTTTAAGTGACAAATAATCGTAAAACAAAATAACAGTCCCTGGCAAATAAACACAAAAATGCCCACCAATAAAAACATAGAAGAAAACAGAAGGTGGCAAATTAACAAACACATGAAACAAGAGGAAGCTGTTGTAAACAAACGATATAAAGTGGAAGCTGTTGTAAACAAACGATATAAAGTGGAAGCTATGCACGATTAAATAAATGCTAGGCTACCATACGCAACGGTCAAAGAAAAATAATTATTTAAATAAATAAATAAATAGGCTTTCTCGACATGACAAACAATGTACACCAGAGGAAAATATATTAAATGAGAACTCTGAAATTTGTGGTTGCTCAAAATGATTATTTAATTTTTACTGCAATATTAATTTTTTTTTTTTTTTTTTTAGTAAAATTCACAACAATATTGACATCGATGAATAGTCCATTATTACTGAAATTGTACTGAAATTATAAAAAAGTCCAAATCTTGCAGGCACAGTTAAATGAAAAATAGTGAATTGATTATACAATAATTTTTTTTAATTCACAATAAAATTATCAAAACAATAAATTCCAATTCTATGGGCTAAATAAGTACTGTACGTCCGAATCAATGACGTAATAAATTAATAAAAAAAACGAAATTATAAGTAAATTGGATGCATCCGTTAGGCCTTATAAAATTTAAATTGTTATTAAATTCAAATTAATTATTAAAAACGTACAAAATATTACATAAAAAGGTAAGTGTGACAGCTGTTAATTTATAGATTAAAATATACAAATTTAGTTGCGACTATCTGTTCAAAGTCTCGCAGTAGAAGAGTACAGCACGCTGGGGTGACTTCATGTTTCCCAGTTACAGCGGCAAAACAAAGAAGACGGAAATGCGAAGAAAATGCCCCAAAATAGGCCAGAATGACTGGACGTCTGTAGTAGAGACTACAGGTCAGCTCGTCAATAGTCCAACACGTAAATACTCCAAGACGAGAATCGTCCAGGACGCGAATACTCCAAGACGAGAACCCTCACTACACAGAAATTACCCAAAAATTCAAGAAGATGAAATTTTCAAATAGAACATAAAACCTTTCGTAGGAAAATTACTCACCAGACGAGGACGAAGATAATCTTTTGAAATTATAGATGAAACAACCACATGAACGATTTTTAAAAAATGTAGCACTACAGTTTTTCTACATCAAATTATTGATTAGCTACATTATATAATAATAAGTAAATAACGGCAACTCAAGTGCCAAGATCTGCCAAAAAGGCAGGAACACCAAACACACTCATCTTAACGATATGGTGGTTGACGGCAATGTCTTAAGAAATGCAACAGAAAAAGCTTCAGAAACGTTGAACAAAAGAGCATCGAAAATAGTTAGCAACAGTACCAACATCGGCAAAGTGCGCATGGAAGCACAGTAGCATGCGATAATTACGTGAACAGAATCGCTAAACTGCATCGAAATCATGCGATGAAACACAAATGACGCACTGCAACGGCAGCAGCACGTGGCATGAAGACGGAGGTTTGACAGAACTGACAGAGGAATGTAAAGCTCAGCAGCTACTGTCTTGCTAAGAAAAAACACTGTAGCGCGACTAGTGTCGGCTCGAAGTAATGTAGCTAGAAAGAATAGCTGCAATTGAAAGTGAACTTTCTGAAATATCGTTAATAAAATAAAATTACTAAAGTACACCTATTATAGTTAATATAAAACTAAACAAGTTCATAACAATGCAAAACAAATTAATTAGCCAGAATTTAAGAAATATAAATTTAAAAAATGTATTATGTATATTATTGAAGTCGTGTCGTATACGGCACATTACTATAAAATAATTTTGCAGGTAAGACTTCCTACTAAATATTTCTTTCGGTGTAGACACGTCACAGTCATTGTCGTGGCCATGAGTGTAAGAGGTTTGAGGACTTTCGTTTTCATCCAATATTTGCAAATTGAACAGGTTATACATTTTCTTGAATGTTGGATGGCTCAGTCAATTACAATCGCGGCATCTGTAAATATCAATATCATAACTTTATTCCCTCTCAGTGTTGTGTGGAATCGAAAATATTATTGTAGTGTTAATTCGTAAACATAGCAATTCGATATAATTTAAATTGGTCGAAAAGTAGTGTGCATAATCAGAGTACATAAGATGTTTATTCTCCAACTAAAATGTGGTTTACTCCTAATTAAAATTAGTAAACGTAAAAAATTGTGAATTTATCCGATTTTTCGAAAGCCCAACACCCTACCTGTACAATTATTACAAAATGCAGAAAATAATACCTTATTGTTATTGCTTGAAGTAATCCTGAGTATCAGTTTACAGGGTGTCCGGCAACCTGGAAAACAGGGGAAACCCGGAAAAGTCAGGGAAATGTCAGGGAAATTTGTGAAAATTCTGGAAGTTACTAGCCTAAAGTTGTATAGTTACTTGCCAACTGTTAGGTATTTCTGCAAGTTTTGCCGGTTATACTCGGGTTCTAAGCTTAGTTACCTTTGTTTGAATTCGAGTTTGTGACAATCTCATTATTTCTCAACTAAAGTTGATGAACACGCCTAGTATAATCAGCAGTTTTTTTTTTAGCAGCGTCAGAATATTCCTTACTACTTGGCACAGTTGTGATTGCCAATAAGAGACAGATCTCAGTCTGAATGTTTTTAGGTTTTCTAAAGGTTTTCTAATTTAACCTTTACTTAATGCAAATTTTGTACCAATCTTGATCAAAACTTACAAAAAAATTTGTGTGGAAGATGCTACCTCGAATATGTTTAAGTAGATCAATAATCCAATATTTACAGTAAAGCATCGTACATAAATGAGCCATCAGAACATTGGAGATTAAAGTAAAAATCTATTAAATGTCCTGTTTTGCATCAAAACAACAGATATTGGTCAGGAGTAACAAAAGTAGAATTCACACCTAGCAACTTAAGTATTTCTTGTCAATTGATACGTTGATTTCTGTTATGTGACATAGAGTAATACCGGACGTTGGGTAAACAAAGCTATAGGTATGTACTGTAATTACGATTTTTGAAAATGTTATACATTTGAAGTCAATTATGGAGCGGGTTTAGTTATACCGGTGTAATTATATGCCTATGAAGTGTACATAATATACTGTACTATATAACTAATCAACGTACGCGAATGGTATATGCTTACGAATCACCTTAACAGTGCAAGTAGCGGAGTATGCAAGTTACCACTGTATAAATTTTACCGTATTTTAGTTAACGTTTGCGCCCACAAATGATATTTTTTGATGATTACTAAGACTTATTAAAAAATGTTGGCTTCGCTGTGAACAGGCAATAGCGCCTGAACGGCGTTGCAGTCCACATCGACGGTCTTTGTTTTTTATTCTGTCGCGGGCGTTGAACTGTCGCTTGGGAGCTCTCTCCACGACGTCGGCCCGGAAGCCCGTCCGTTGTAAGTTCCGTCCCTGACCTGCATTCAAGGGAGGAATGCAGTCTAATTCTTGGGCCTCCGGACAAGCTGCGGTTCTGCCACATACTTCTCGCGAACCCTCACGTTCAGGATGAAGTGTTATCTTGTAGTACCACCACCTCTTCTACGTCAACTGCATTCGTGATTTCATTGTTGCTGGACTGATACGAGTTGTCGGTTCATCAAGGTGTGTACCGAAACTACGGTTTTATTTTGACTTCCATGGTTGTTTGTTCATGTTCGCAATCATTCGCCTTTGACAAATAGTATGAATTTTGGGAATGAATGGGTTAGTGGACATTGCCATTGTTTTGTGGGTATAAAACTTGAACAATGTTATGTCCACAAACCCATTCATCCTCATTAAGGGGCCTCCCTAGAGAGGCTGCGTTTGTACGTGTGACGCAGGATCGGTAAGGTTGCCGTTCGCCGACGTATGTAATGCAATATCGCCTCTCCGCGCAAGCCACTAATCTGACGTGCAGTGCTTTACCATTATCCTTCTCCCTATGGGACTTTAGGCGTTGACCATTATTTTATTTGTGGGCAGCGTTGTTCAAAGTCTAACATTTGTTTCTGTAGTTGAGTTTTTCGAATCTGGTTGTTATTTTCACAGTTACGGTTGTCTGAAAACCCCATTTTTGGCCATTTTGAGGGGCCAGAAAATTATGTTTTTAATAAACTTGCTGAATTTTTGAAACTATAGCGACATAGTTTGAAGTGTGTTCTTTTCGTAGATGTGTAATTATGACGTGTGTTAAATAGTTTCGTCAAAAATAATAGCAACTCGCTGAAACGCATTTCAAGCGCAGGTAGGCAGGCCCCTTTAGTCACGTTGCATCACAGATTCAAATATCTGGGCGAAGTGAAATTGCTGTTTAATCCACGCTTGGGAGTGCCGAACATTGCATTGTAGCCGGAGCTAAAGCCCCTTTCTCCTTTCATCATCCCAAATGATCGGGGGGGGGGGGGGTTAAATTTTCTAGGAGGGCCATTCTCCCCTAGCTCCACCCTTCAAATTACGGTCGTGTACACGCTAAATGTGATGCTTGTCAAATGTTGTGCTGACATAACATATAGCACATAGCAGAATTCCTTGCAGTTGTTTTGTCACTGCGCACTTCTAAAGTTTCATATTGTTAGATTGCTTGAATTGAATATGGGAGTGATAATCAGTTCTCGAAACGTCTCTACTTGATCTTCGTTCTTTAAGGGCGTTCAAGTGGTGAAAAATTCATAATTTTATATTTGTATAAAATAGTGTTAGTTTTGTAGACATTACTTCAGAGAACATTAACATCTAACGGAAAAAAAATTAGCTCATCTAGTTTTCCCGTAATGTCACTTCAAAGTCAAAATTTGCATATTTTTACTTCATACAAAACTTTAAAATCAGTAAATATAATGAAATGGAAAAAATCTCATCAAAACTACACGTCACCGTCTACGGCTTGAAGCATATACAAACACATTATAAAATATTTCTGTGTTTAAAATAAATTTCTAAAAGTACAAAAAAAATATAAATTTTGAAATTTTTTATTTAACATAAACATTTTTTGTAACGGGTTTTAAATGCTACAGGCCATAGACAGTAACGCGTAGTTTTGATATGATTTTTTTCATTTCTTTATGTTAACTGGTTTTCAAGTTTTGTATGAAGTAAAAATACGCAAATTTTGACTTTGAAGTGCCATTACGGGAAAACTAGATGTGCTAATTTTTTTTCGTTAGAGGTATATGTACTCTCAAGTAATGTGTACAAAACTAACACTATTTCATACAAATATAAAATTATGTTTTTTCCCTACTTGAACAACCTTAAGACGTTGTCGTAGATGACTTTCCTTTAAAAGAGTCAACATAAAATTTTTCTATTGATAATTTTAAATCTTGAAAACACTGACTCCCCATTTGCATTCCGTGTCTATAAGCTTGGTAACCGTCGTTTTTGCTGTCTGTATTCTGGACAATCAGCTCGACTTGGTATGCTCTACGTGGACACAGATGCTTCGTTCTCTCAATTGTTTGCTTGCCGGGAGAGGTTTGCGATGAGATGCCATCTCGCAGTATCTGGACCAGTAAGGTAAACACAGCAATGCTTCAGTGTTGATGCAACAGTTATGTCGCTGTAATGCGGTCCCTGTAGATTGTGTCACACGTTATGCCATCGCGAAAGCCATGCTGGGAATTCGATAGTACACATGTTAAGTGATTAGCGGGTAAAACCCCCAAGACGCCGAGAGTCGAAAACAACTAATCACTAGAGCCACGAGTTAATGGCGAAAAGATTTTTGCACCAATTTGTTCCAGTGCCTTATGTACACATCTGCACTTCTGCGTCATGGTAAGATAGCTCACTTGTGGATTTATACTGGCGAATCACAGACTTTCAATGAGCCTCCCTACATGCGCTTCAAACACGTTGCAGCGAGTTACGACTATTCTTTTTTTTTGACGAAACTATTTAACGCGCATTATATTTGTTTATCTACGAAAATAACACACACTTCAAACTAATCGCCATAGTTTTAAAAATTCGGCACGTTTATTAGAAACATCAATTTTGGGCTCCTCAAAAAGACCAAAAAATGGCTTTTCCAGACTACCGTATCTGGAAAAATAACAATCGGATTAAAAAAAAACTATTATATAAGAGTTGGACTTTGAACAATGCTGCCTACAAATAAAATAATTTTGTCATTTTTAAAGGTAAATCACTGCACGTGGAGAGGCGATAATTATGGACCCCTGTTTTTCGCGGTAAGAATTTTGCTTCACTTTGTTTTGGTGTCTTATGTGCATACGCGCAGTTCTGCTTCGTGGTCAGTGATTGTATATTTTAATCGTTACGAGCCTTGAGATTTTACCTGAAAATTACAGACGTAACCTTGTCCTGATTCGCACAGTTAAATGAGAGACGTCACTTCACAGATACAAGCTGCTAATAACCATGAAGCAGAACTGTAGGTGTCCATGTAAGGCACCGAAACAAACTGGGGCAAAATTCGTTTCGCGAAAATCAGGGGTCCCTAGTGATACGGCATGCAGTCTATATAGGGAGCCCTCTTAATGTCACAATTGCCTTATTCTTATTGGTGCAATCAAACGGGAGTCGTGCCTGAACGAAGACACGCCGCCAATGACCATGAAGCAAAGCTGTCGATGTGCACGTAAGACGTTGAAACTAAGTTATGCATAAATATTTCCGTGACAAAATCGTGACTCTACTAATCACTGTGCGTAAATAGAACTGGTGTTTTTTTTTTTTTTTGGCGAAAAGAACTATGCAACATTTAGTTTCAGTGCCTCATGTGCACATATCTGCAGCTCTGCTTCATTGTCAGTGATTGTGTGTTATTAACTGTCAACGTCTTGTGGCTCTACCAAAGATGTTAGAAGGATCCAGATGGAGCATGTCGGCGAGAATTGTAACCAAACAAACACTTGACGTGGCTGGTATCAATACGGCCGACCACAGGGGCGTCATTTCAGGTTTTTCTAGGGGGGGGGGGGGGCA
>PNEQ01066473.1:17472-27684 GCA_003012365.1 Medauroidea extradentata | reverse complement strand
TTGAGGAAATATTAGTTAGGAGGCGTGTTAACAGGGCTAAAATATAGAGTTTTCAACCTAAAACATCAATTAAAGAGCACAATACATTAATTTACCATAAAAAATACCAGTCTGATGAGTACTTTTGAGGTTAAAGCAGTATGGCGGCTGGCAAATTTGCTGGCTACCTCTCCCCCCTCTTGGCCTCACTCCCCTCGCCTACATTTAGACCTTATGCTACCCCTGTGTGTTCTACGCACAAATCACAGATGTGTGTTGTCACAGTAACCTTGTTCTCTTTGTATATCAGACTAGAATCCATTGTATTATGCATACTCAAGCCCCATATATTCGTTAATTGTCTGCTGTTCAACTGAGTAGCAGCTAGTAGACGAATATGCATAGTACAATGGATTCTAACCAGCAGGTTATTGAATTCGCGAAATTTTCCAGTCCCTAGGTATAGGAGATTCGGAATAAAGTGAGCACTCATAAACACCCTGATTAATTTCTATTTTCTGCCAGTTTATATCTTTCCGCCGAATGTAAACATAAATATTGTCACATGATTTTATTTACATAGGGTCGTGCAATGTTTACAACTATATTAATCTGCTCCGATAAAGGTTATCTACAATATCTACTCGTTAAATGCACGGGGGCTGAATATAAGATATAATCAAAAGTAATCTTAGTTATAAATACCTGCGAGTTAACGTTTTATGATACTGGTTTCTGACCATCGACTAATTGATACAACACGCACTATTGCCGTTACGAATCTCGTAAATGCGGGCATAGTTTATTTGAATTTGTAACTCAAAACCGCCACTAAAAACACACATGACACACACAATTCAAGAAAAATGTAGTTTCGTTCAGTTATACTGCCACAAACAACGACGACGCACTTAACAGAAACAATAAAAAACGTATTTTGTTAACACGTGAAATAAAAAAAAAATATGTTGTTTTTAGACTGGCAAACGTAAAAGATAATTTACAGAATACCGATGGTTTCACATCATTTGGCAATGATATTCGTAGTAATTTCCAATACTTTTGAACGTGTGTGTACGCACAACGGACAAACACACGCAAATGATGTAACTAGGCGAAGCGGTGAAAAAACGGCGGAAACCTAACTATGTTGCCACCTGTCGGTGGAATTTCGAACTGTAACAGCGCGGAGCAAGCTGTAACGTGCAAGATGACCTGAGGTCGGCGATAGCGTCACATTCTCTTCTGGCGCCAATTGAGTCTAATTATACTGTAAGTAGGAATGTCAATAAGATCATAAAGACACAGAGAGGTCGATTTCATCTGATGTTCTTTCACTAATGTTGTATTCAAACAGGAAAATACACGGAACTACACGTGATGAATCGCTCCCAACCATACAAGCAGTAAAGTAGCTCTTGTTAATGGTGACTTATATGCAGTAATGCCTAGTTTTTTTTAAATGTTAAATCTTTAGTGCTCACTTTATCCCGTATAACCTATACAGTCAAATGAGCGACGCCTCTGCACGAATACACTCTGACAATAACCATGAAGCAAAGGGGCAGATGTGAGCGTTATTGATACAAAAATGTTGCATAATTCTTTTCACCAAAAATCATCAGCTGTATCCATGAAATACAGCTGAAGTTGTGCTTATAAAGCTCTGAATCAAGCAGGTGCAAATTTTTTTCCTCGCGAAAATCAAGTGCCCCTTCGTATATTCTTGGGGTCTAGTCTACAGGCCAGTGAGCCTATGAATTCTTCCTGTTTACATGCAATGCTCGGGCACTCGCACTCTAGTGGATAAACCACCGACCAATACTGGACATTGTAAATTACGGTGGGTGCGTTTCGTGTGATGTGGATTAATAGGACAGTGCTGAATAGGAATACAATGGCCAGTTATAGAAGGTGTCCTTTCTTGCTTTGATCTTCAGAAAATGGGCACTGTACTTAAGGGGCGAGTTAACAGAAAAATGTCATTGTTTTAATAATTATTGTATTTGTATGAGATAAGGTTTGTTTTGTGGACGTAGATTGCGACTATCGCTGTATTGATTATTTTTTATTTTTCATACTTTCTGTATAATGACATGTCAATGTCCACATTTACATAAAACGGTTTGTGGCTATAAAAAAAAAACAAAGGAAAACTAACTGACCTGCTGAAATGAACTAATTGACAATGAAGAACTGGATTGGTGTATTTAAAAAAATCTGAAATTAGGTACTTTTTTATTTCTAATCCAGTACTTTTTTAATCAATGTAGTTTTAAAAAAAACTTTGCAAAACACTGTTCTTCTGAGTGAATTATTTCATTTCCGTAAGTCAGTTGGTCTTACTACGCACTTCAAAGTCATTTTAAGTAAATTTGGACAATGGCATGCCATCATACTAAACCTATGCATTCTAAAAATTTTTCACTACAGTAAAAATATGGACAATTATTCATGTCTACAAAACTAAACGTAACGTGTTCAATCAATTAAATTTTTCAGTGATCTCCCACCTTAAGATAGGCTTGTACACTGAACCAAAGCACCTACTCAGACGTAGGGATAGGTGTTTACAGGTTAGCCTAATTACGAAGGCTTGCGCTTATAGGCCTAAAGCGGATGATGATGACAACGGCGTAAGCCCGTGCAAACAGGAACTAGATGACTGAACGGAAGTATCGGGTACCGCGCAGCAGTAGCTGATGGCTTGGCGAGGGGTTAGGGGCGGTGGTTTGGAGGGAGGGGATGAATCCATTAAGCGAGCGCACGAACGCGGCCACAATTATGCTATGATAATGAAGCGGCGGCGAAGCGAAGTGTCAGTGCGGATATGGGATTCTTTCGAACTCCATTTTGCCGGCCGCGAATCTGGCCTCGCCGAGACGAGCTTACGGCGAGGTAATGCATTTCTACGCACAACGATGTTTAGGAAAAAATACGTAAACGTATGAATATAGAGTGATTTATAGAGGTACGTGAATTTCGTGGACATATTTTAGCACCTATGCTTCAGTGACACTTCATGACTGGATGACGGTTGTCATGAACCGCCTTTACTGCAAGCCAGTACACTCTAAAAAATAGTTTGTGAATTTGCCACACTTTGCGTATAGGAGAACTTGGAAAGTAGGTATGGTAGAGTTAATTCACAGATATCCATGGTAGCACTCACAAACGTTTTATAAAACAGTCAAATGTTTGCCGAAGTTACCAGACTTTATTGTGAAAAGTGAAAAAGTTTGCATATTTTACAAGACGGAAGTATGGTAACTGTCCCATACTGCGTTTTGGGGTAGTAACTTCCTAAACATTTTACGAAATTTTTTACAGTGTATTAAATATTTTAAGGGCATGGGAAGAGACACTGGTAAACGTATCACAACTGATGTATGCACATGTAAATAAAAGGTACAATTTGACAGAGGAATTTTATTAAAATCTTCATGTTTTTTAGTTATAGTATATAACAAATGAAAAACATGCAACTGCACAGTAATAAAACAATTGTCAGACTTTTTATTGGTATAATAAACTACTAAAGAGTGGCCTGCAATAGAATTAATAGTGCATTGTGCAGCCATTTTGTTGAAATGGCTTAGTATATTATATCGAAATGTACAGTACAGTATGAGTAGGGACTGGAAACTTTCGCGAATTAAATTACCTGCAGGCTAGAATCCATTGTACTATGGATACACAATCCACGATTATTTGTCCACTAGCTGCTACTCAGTGGAACAGCAGACAATGAACAAATAGACGAGGCTAGAGTTTGCATAGTACAATAGATTCTAGCCTGCAGGTCATTGAAATCGCGAAAAAATTCCAGTCCCTAAGTATGAGTAGAGATGACGGTATATCGCGGGAAAATTTGACTGTTTGCTGGGTTTCAACGTACGTTCTGTTTATCAAAGGCTTACTGGCTTTACTCTGTACGTGGATCTGTTACCCTATTTGACTGAGCCATTAGGAATCCCACCGTTGTAATATTTAATGCCTGTTGTTGGTCTGCAGACAGCTACGGAGTGTCAGACCTGTACCGTTCAATCACACACGTGACGAGAAACTACAGTATTTTCAAGGGTATGTTGGCACAAAAAAATTTTCCGATACAGGCCTACTATCATCTCTAAGTATGGGATTACCATTGTGTTCCTACATAATATTCAAATATCTTAATATTATGGATTAGCATTGTTTTTCCCGATACCATTCATTCAGGGGACCCGTAAATTTTGTAGTTGACCTCTATCATTGGTTGATAAAGAACTTCATGCGTGCCAAACTAAGTGCCTGCCTACACCAGAAGTCAGAAGAGTACATAGTGTGTTGGAATTCAGTCTGCTGTCAGATAAAAACTTGAAATTTACAGGTGTCTGTCTAGCCATTACGCAAAATACATGAGAAATAAGAAAATTTCAAGAGAGACAAATTTTGTGATATATATGGCTAAAATAAGCAAAAATACCAGGTACAATTATAAAAATACAAACATAACGATGAAAAATTGCTGTAGACCGTACCGACAATTCATGTACAGTACATTGACGTAACGTACAATTGAGGAGCTTGTTTTCAAAACTGGATATCTCCAAATAATTAAATAGTCGGTTTATGGTAAATTCTGTACAAACCATATTCACTAAGTCATATGGTGAAACAGTTTTTATCTAAAGTATATACTTTAGATGAAAAACCCATTTCACGGTCTGATTTAGTTGATATGGTTTGTACAGAATTTACCAGAAACAGACATTTTAGTTTTTTTTTTTTTTTAGATATCCAGTTTTGACAAAAAGCTCCTCAATTAGACCACCACTTATCAGTAGTGACCCAGGAAATAAATCGAATATTATTATCATTGTGCGTTATTTTTACGGTTGGTTTTTTTTAACTCGTCCTTGAGGATTTTGAATTGCAACTGGCCACTCACTGGAGCAGCAACCAATGTACAAGTAGCTGAGGACATAGTGTATATAGAACTGTGGAGTCTAGCCAGCTGGCCGTTGAATCCTTGACATTCCCGGGTCTCAAATTATGGTACATAGGTAGAGACATGCAAAATTCGCGTTATTATTTGGTAGCACACTAAACTGCACTTTCCTATACATAACAGAGCATGATCTGCGATTCAATTGGCCACGAAATATTATGTGTTGTCATTTACGTGTGTTACGTCTTTACAGAGATTGGCCTCTCTACCGTGTAAGAATTCTCCGCGGCAAGTCACGACAATATCGCCCAACGGGAGACGTCGAACGAGCCTATAGTCACTTGGAGTCTAGTCAGCTGTCAGAAAATAACGCGAATTTTGCATGTCTCTATACATAGGGCCACGATTTTATGGCGAAAATATTTTTGCAACATCTGCAGCTCTGATTTTACTCTCGCTTGCCTCGGCAAGTTACAGACGTACGGAGTCACAATAGTATTATTCTGATTGGTGTTGTCAAACGAGAACCGTGTCTGAACAAAGACATGCTGTCAATAACCATGAAGCAAAACTGTCGATGTGCACGTGGGACACTGAAACAAAGTGGGGAAATAAAAAGCGTGCAAAAGAACGCGGATCCAAATTCCTTGCCTTCTGGTCAAGTGTACAAGTTGGCAAGCAGCTAGACCCTAAATACATGTGTTTCTGTAACTGGTGTGTAGGGACCTGATAGTTCATATTTCCTTTGGGATCAAGCTAAATCTAAAACAACTGTAACTTCGTGTCAGTGTAGTTCCTGGGGCTTGACTTTCTTTTCAACTCCTGGAGGTAGCTGATCAAATAATAAAGAAACCATTAAATGCTGGCCCGATCATAAATCACAAGGGGCCTGAAAAATACACATTGTCTTTCTGGAAGAAGCTATAATTCAAACTTTAAGTTCGTGTCACTCTCGTAGTTAGGTCTTGACTTATTAGACACCTACTGGAGGTCGCTGATCAAATAATAAATAGGCAACTAATTCTAGGCCCAATGATGTAATATCACTGAGTCAACGAGCAGTCAACGAGCAGCTTGACTACACTGATTCATTTTTGGGTAGGTAATAATTTCATTTATTAAACGTAAATATCACGTGAAACACTCTGATAAAAAAAAAGTTGACAATGAAAAATAATAGAAGTATTGTATTTCTCGTGATAATTTCGGTTTTACCATAACCTGGAAATTCTTATATTAAATACTGCAAAAAATATCAAGTTTTAAAAATGTTTTGTTCCCTAAAACATTAAGAAAAGCCCTACCTCACGATAGTTATGTTACAAATTTCATAACGAGTTTTATAATACGGTGACATATAAGTCGAAACTTTCTGAAAACTGAAGCATACATACCAGTGTGTGATTAACTTAGTGCAGTAAACCTTGATTCAAGATCACACATTTAAACAGTAAACCTTGCTTCAAGATCACACATTTAAACAATCCTTAACAGCTTAAGAATAATCACCGGCGTTTTAACTTACTCAATTTCTCAAAACGAAATTTTCCCGCAATTAAAGGCTTCGCTTCTAGCAAATGATGAAAGTAACTGATATGTTTCTGTTACTAAAGAAAAAATGTTATTTTTGCAAACGTAATACAGGAATGTAACTAGTATACTTCTGGCGACATTGAAGAATAATATATAATAAGGCTAATATGTCATGGTGGATAAGGCACACACCTCAAAATCATGAATCCTTCAGTCATTTATTTTATTTGAAAAATTATATAATTTTCTCTTATATGAAGTTTCCTCATACAGTTATCAGATAACCTCAAATTAATTTGAGAGTTACGTTGCTTATCTTACATACAAGGTAAATTTTACCTAAATTGGTTTACAGTGTTGTCTTCACCGAATGCGTGACAAAACAATTCTGTCAGAAACATATGGACGTTTCACCGGCCCAGTGCAACGGGTTCCCGTACCAACTTCGGGAATTTTTACCTGCAAGGTTTCCTGTTATGTCCCAGGGTATTTTAACCAGCAAACGTGTTCTCTTTCAAACCATTTTCGTTCGAGAATGTTACAACAATTTACTTTCACGTTGGCGTTGCGTGGCTCGCTTGCCAGACTATGCACCGGACGACGTTCTCTTGCGCAATTTAGTTTTTTTTTTTTTTCACGGCTATTTGTCCGCTACGACGAGCCCTAGGGGAAGCCATAGGCATCCCCTAGCTGCTGCACTGCATACAGAAGACGGCCATTTTTTTTCTCTCCGCCTCTTCTTCTTTGCACGTTTCCCAGCGTAGTTCTTCCGCGAGCTTTCGCTTTACGTGCCTCGCCCTCTGACATTTACGCCGCGGACTGTCTTTGAGTTTAACACTAACGCTATGCTTCGAATACTCGTTCTGTATCTCTTAAAGGTGACCTGCACTAGAAAATTCTTAATTTTACAACTGTACTAAACACATTCAAACTGTCACGCATTCCATCAATAGTAATTCCCTACAAATAAAATATGTTTCTGTACCGTAGTTTTCGTACTAGCACAAGGGAAAATAGTGATTTGACTATTTTAGGTACTTGCCCAAACTAAAAAATATTCAATCGATACGAATAAAATTATTTAGATTGATAGTAAATGTATTAAGCTAGAGAATGACATAATTTTACTGGAATTTATGTTTAATTAACGGAAACGTTACTTTGTAACACAGTTATACATAATTTTCTTTCATTATAATTAAACATACGTAAAACTAAGAGAGGAAACTAAAAAATAACCATACGTATTATTGTGCCTGCACATTAATAAAGTCTCATAAATATGTGAGTTTCCATGAGGGGAGCTAGTTGCATTCCGTAAATCTGCTAACACTTCTAGGGAATTTATTACCAGCACTTCTCCGTAAAACAACGGAAATTATTTTTACCCGTGCCACCTAATTTCTGCGGTAGTTTTTAGCAACTGTTGTTTAGTACATCTTAATACCATTACTAAAAAAAATTTCACTGGCATTCGGTACCACTTGAAATACTCTAAAATTTAACGAAAATAGTGACCGTAAAAATAAAATGCGGAAATATCTATAGTAAATATACACTACGGAATCATACGTAATATGTCCATAAGTCTGCGGACACTTGCACGAAAAAAATAGTAAATTTACGGGTTAGGGAGCTGTAAATATTACGGATATATTTTAATAATATCACCGGTAAACCTGCAAATATTTAGGAATGCAATTGTAGCGTTATAGACATGTAAGTATTGCTCAGTTCCGTGTGATGAAACTGTTTTACAAAAACTTCTGCTGTATCGGGAAATATGTTTCCGTGAATTCACGGAGATATCTAGAGAAATTCTTACCGGGAATTCTATAAATCGACGGAGAAAAATTTTTACATTGCGAAACCGATGACCAAAATTTCGTTACTCCATGTAATTGTGTTCTGTGGCTTTGGGGTTCGTTTGAAAACGTAACAAAGAAAATTACGAGGGATCGTTAATTATTTAACTACTTTTTTCCTCGTTCAACGAAGAGCAAATGCTCGATTTGTTTTTCTCCACCTGTCCTCCGGACAGAGGGACGATAATCCAATGGAGTACACAGGACTGGCGCGGACACGCAAAGGGTCGCTTTGTAAATAAGTTTACTGCAGGTCCACCTGACCCCCTCAACCCTCCACCCATTGTCAGTTCCTTTCCCCATTGGCTGAGCGTGACACAAGCACGCTACCTATGCAGCGCGGTGCATGCCGGGTTCTGTGTCCTGACGAGAGGAGAATGGTAGGATGGGGAGCGAGGTGCAATCTAGTTTCCGCTGCTGCATACGTTGGAGGTAAAAAAGGGAGGTTACTCTGCCACTAGCTAAACTAATCACTTGCTCCTTTGTAGTCATTAAACTGACTAGGACTGATTGTCACGGCCGGAATGACTCCACGCCGCAGGGCAAGCTGAAACCAGACTGTACAATATTATAACTATTAAGCAGCAAAGTATTCTCTGTTTTAAACCCCCGCGAAAAAGAAGAGGCGTTGTAAGCAGAAACACTGATGCACGAAAATTTTAACATTGATTAAAGTCTCCATTAAATGTAATATCTAAGCATGGGTGATGCGATTTGTGACAGTAAACTAATTCAGGCGGCCTACTTGCCAAGGCCTAGCTGTATTATGTTTGAACCAGGGGTTACATAATGGTTAGGCCCGCAGTGGCTCCCAACCTTTATGAGGTCGCAGACCAGTCGGGTCAAAATAGATTAGAGCGCGGACCAAAATTTCTCGGCTTAATTTCTGCGGTAGATTAGTACAATTTGTTAGTAAGTACATATTATTATTTTGTCATTCTTAGATTACATAACACTAATAAGAAACAATTTTCACATAGCTTCTTTCACAGGTTATATGTCTGGAAAAACGTTATATAAAAATAAAGTAGTAGTGAATATAATGTAACACAGTAAACAGTGTTTCCGAAGAAACACTCTCAGAACATAATAGACTAATTTAAACTGTAAAGAACCCGCTTAAATGAAGAAATTCCTCTGAAGCCTATTAGAAATCAATTAAAATCATTAAAAATAACTTGACTGACATCTTAGCTCGCGGACCACCGGTTGGGAACCACCAGTTTGTTTCAGTGCCTTACGTGCACATCTGCAGCTCTGCTTCATGGTAATTGGCAGTGTGTCGTTTTGAAGTGACGTCTGTCATTTGACTGAGCCAACCACAGTTAAGGTTACTGCAACACCACACATCTGTGATTTGCCGGTAGAAAGCCAAGACACGTGACAGTTATATCATCCAACCAATGGCTATAAAGCAGAACTGCAGATGTGCACGTAAGGCACTGAAAAAATTTGGGGCAAAATTCTTTTCGCGAAGTGTTCACGGCCCTACTCCTGGTTTCAAATAAAAATTGTACTGTATCTGAGCGGCCCATTTCCTAAACCTGTTAAGTCTATGAAGTAAAATTTTTCAGGAAACAGAAAAAACTGCCTATTTATCTCCTAATAGACATAAAATGTTGAAAAAAATTAGTACATACGCATAACGTTAAGTAGACGTACATTGGATTGGCATTACTGTATAAAATCGCGAGACAGAATACTTGTTGTTTGTTTTTTATTTGTTCCACTTTGTGGTTACGACTATGTCCCTCTCTAGGACTGTATGTATGTTATTTGTTTGTTGACAACAGCTAACGCTCGACTTTTCTTTGTTGGTTTGTTTTTTCGTTTTATTGTGGATGTTTTCTGCAAGACGGCAACATTCGCAAGCAATGGCGTATGTCCATGATATCGGTTCTA
>PNEQ01066473.1:0-17372 GCA_003012365.1 Medauroidea extradentata | reverse complement strand
TATAATGTGTTGAACTAAACATCTTTTGGAACTTTAATGTGGACTTAACGGGTTTTGTAACTGTTTTGTGTGACAAAATGTCGGACTTTGGTAATTCAGGGATTGGATTAGAACAGCGTTTCAAAGCACAGTGTTAATTTAACGTACATTCATATATGTATATTTATTTATTCATACAAAACGTACAGAGCCACTCTATTTATAAATGCAAATGCGAAGAACAGTATCATCTTATTTCGGACGGTCTCCAATATCGTCCACATCATCTTCTTCATGCCACTCTTGTGTTAAACGTTCTTGGTCGCTACAAAGCTGCTTTTAAAAGAATAACCTTTTATTCATATCCCAGTACTCACCATAGTATTTCTGCAGACGTTTTTTGACATCTTCCAGCTTGGTAGCTTTGATAACCACCTCTTTGTTTGCCAACTTGCACAACCAATTTTTAAGTCGTAGTTATTATATATAAAAAAAAAGAAAATGTACCTAATTTACCTTATTTCTGTCAACATTAAGTGAATAAATGCATTTAGGACCAAAACATGAAATGTTGGCTGACCTACCTTGTCCTAGTGTGCTTTCATAAGCGCTTCTAGTCCGTAGTACGACTCTGCACGTACCAGACCCACCATGCCAGGCGTGAAGGTAAGAACAGCTGCTGCAATGCGATGCCGCAAGTTGCTGAGGTTCTGTAGTAGAGGTGGAACATAAACGCTACCCTTAAGAGTGTTCAAGTGCGATAAAATCATAATTTTATATCTTTATGAAATGTTGTTAGTTTTGTAGACAGTACTTATGAGTGCAGTTTCCTCTTACAAAACAATTTTAGCTCCCATAGTTTTCTCATAACGGTGCGACAAAGTCGAAATTTGCTTGTTCTGCTGCCATGCAAATAGTGAAAACCAACTGCCTTACATAAACAAAATAATTCACTGTAATATAGCATCCCATGAGCTATGCAGTAAAGGATTTTATTAAAGACCATAACGTAATATTTTGAAATTAAAGAAAAATCGTTAAAATACAAGAAATAGTTGAAAATTCAGAAATTTTTTTAAATACAAAAATAGTTCATGGAATTTATTTAAAAATGTTTCATTACGTAGCCCGTCATATGTTATTTCACTGTGAATTATTTCACTTACGTAAGTTAATTTGTTTTCACTATTTGCATGGCAACAGAACGTGCCAATTTTGACTTTCATGCACCGTTATGAGAAAATTTGCGATGTAAAATTGTTTCGTAAGAGGAAAATGTACTCACAAGAATCGTCTATAAAACTAACAATATTTCATAAAAATATAAAATTATGATTTTATCGCACTTGAACACCCTTAATGTAACCCCTCAAGAATAAATAAATGACAAGATGTCTTATTCTGGTGATTCTTGGTGCCACTAGTGTAGCGACCTCAACACGACCTATCCAGCCAAGTGGCAACGTCGCGTTAAGAGGAGTCTTGACGGTGTCAAATTTCCATCTTTGACGCGTGGGAACAGCGTAGCGATAAGAGCCAGTGTCCCAAGCTTGACGGGAAGCATGTCGCCTCTATTCACAGCACGCCAAACTGGCTTGCAAGGATTTCCTTGTAGTGTGTTTCCTACGGGACTTTAGGCGGTGACCACAACATTTTATTTTTGTATAGAATGAAGTAAAGACCAACGCATGCCTCTCTCACTTTGCACTTTACGACTTCGGGTAATATTTTCGGAGTTACAGCAGTGTGGAAAACCCTTTTTTAGTAATTTTGAGAGGTCCGAAAATCGTGTTTCTAACAAGCGTGCTGAATTTTTGAAAACATGGAAGCATACGGTTTTGCGTAAAAAAAAAAAAAAAAAAGCGTGACACGCTGCAACGCCATGAAGCAGAATGGTCATTGGCAACGTGCCTTTGTGAATAGCCGTATCTCATTTGACTGAACCAATTACAACAATTTTCCTGCAACAACACACGACTGTGATTTGCTGGTAGAATCCCAAGACTCGTTGCAGCATGTCGAGGTAGGTGATGACAATTTTTACAAGGGTGTATTGATAGAAACACTGATTTTTGGTGAAAATAACTTTGAACAACTTTGTTTCAATGCATTACGTGAACATGTGTAGCTCTGCTTAGTGGTTATTGGCGGCGTGTCTTTGCGCAGAGGCGTAACTCATTAGACTCGGTCAATCAGAATCAGGTTACTTCATGTTTGTGATCTGCTGGTAGAACCCCAAGACGCTGGCAGTTAAAAACATCCAATCACTGACCACGAAGAAGAACTTTAGATGTGTACCTAAGACATTGAAGTAGGATAGTGCAAAATTCTTCTCATCAAAAATTGTTGGCTCTAACTATGGACTGTCTTGTTGGACACAGCACTGAATACGTTAACTTTCTCGGAATCCCGAACATTTTTGACAGTAGCATTTGGTTTTTCTGTCCTCGATGTGCGTGTGTTATGTCGATTGACTTTTCACGGACGACATATTGCTTGCAAAGACGTCATTTTCAAGACGGTTCTCAGTGTTATTTCAGAACTGCAGACGTCGCAATATGTCGTCATGGCTTATGATTTGCAGGTGCAGCAGTTCCAACGGCTTCACTTAATCGCTCCCGAAGAATTTTCCACGCAGTGCACTAGCTCGATGAGAAGTCTTTCTGGAACATCCAATCATGATATCCCTCACACGGTCCACTATCTCGTTTCACACTTCCGGTCGGCCCGAACGTTTAACGACTAGCGCCCGGTAGTTTTCGCGAAAAGATTTTTGCCCCACTTTATTTCAGTGTCTTACGTGCACACCTGCAGCTCAACTTCATGATTATTGGCAGAGTGTTTTTGTGCAGAGCTGTTATTCATTTGACTGTGCCAATCAGTACACGGACAGCTGCCACACATCACGTCTGTGATTTGCGGGTTTAACCTCCACACGCTGGGTGTTACGGCATCCAATCACTGACCACAAAGCAGAGACGCAGGTGCGCACGTAAGGCACTGAAACAAAGTGGTGCAAAAATATTTTCGCGAAAACTACCGGGCCCTATTAATGAAAAAAACAAACATCCTTTTAGAATGTCTTATATCACTTCTCTGTCCTGTTGTAAACTGAAGGTGCCACTGTAAGCTCTTTAAGCACTCACACTACTGTTTACTGAAGCAGATAATAAAGCTGCTCATTGGCATACAGTGATCAGAGAAACATACATATGGAGCATAACGCATATCTTAAGACGAGGGGTATGATGACTTGCGACGAAAGGGGAAGAAGCCCATCCGCCATGTCGGTACCTATTTCTTGTTACCATAGCAACGTGTATAATGCGGCTGTTGTTTTGCCTACCATAACCTCATTTCTCAATACACATACAGGAACAGCTGATTGCACTCCGCCATACTGCTACTTGAATAAACAAAGTGGGCTTAGCCTCAGTATAGGCTGCTAATGATCCATCCGTACTATTTTCTCATCTCTGTTTACACACAGTGCTACCACATGATTGGGACATAATTTGTTTACTTCTATATCATTGGTTCAGTGCCCTACAAGAGGTGCCAAATAAGTCAAGGGCCAATTGCTAGGGCCACGAACCTTTAGCGAGAAGAATTTGGCCAAGTTTGTTTCAGTGTCGTAACGATCACATCTGCATTTCTGCTTCATAGTGACTGGATTTTTCAACTCTTACGCGCCTTGGTGTTCTATCCGCAAATTTCAGGCGTGTGGTGTTGCAGCCACCTTATTTTGATTGGCGCAATCAAATGAGAGACGTAATTTCATCAAATCACGCTGCCAATAACCGTGAAGCGCAGCTACAGATGTGCTCGTAAGACACTGAAACAAGCCGTGGCTGAATTCTTGTCGAATTCATGGCCCTAGCAATTACGTATGCTGTATGCGGTCCGGTATTGTTCTGCTGTGCATTTCGTCGGCTGCGCTTGCTGAAGAATCCAGAGCAGTGTCGTACAATCAAGACGGATTGCAAAGTGTGGAGAAAGAAAGAAAGGAGGGTTGGGGGGGGGGGAGTTGGGCCCAATTACAGCGGTCGCAAACTTACCCCTGACACTCACGGGGAATCACGGCGATAAATCAAGGCATTAAAAAGTCCAGCGCTGCCACAAAAAGTTTCGGGTCCTTATCTCGGCCGCCTATCTTCCCTGCGCTTTGCCATTAACTTTTCTCCGCGAAAAAAAAATTCACTTTCAGGGATCATGCCTACCTGGTTTGCAGACAGAGAATTTAAATGGGTAATCATTCATTCTTAAGGGCTTCAAGTGTTCATTGTTTAATTTGTAACCATTAATTGTGACTAGATTTCCTACTTGCAAAAAATGTTTAACTCTCATAGTTTTCCTATAGCTGTATGTCAAGGGCAAAATTGTTATGTTTTGGGTATATACAAATAACGAAAAACAACTTACATACGCGAATGTAATAATTAACACCTAAATGAGATACCATAAACCGTATACTAAAATATTATAAAAACACAACGAAATTCACATGTATTTTAAAAACGTTCTGAAAATAGCGGTAGATTTCCTCAATTGCTACAATTTTTAAATAGCACAAATGCATTTTGTAAAATTAGTTTTCAAATCTATTTCTGCCAAATTATTTTGCTGTAAATACAAAATGAGTTTTTGGCGAACTCAGTTTTTTTGTAAGTAATGACAAATAAATGTTTCTGTGGTGAGCTGATTTAATACCAACAAACTGTGTTATGTAACTACCAGAAAATGTTTTTTTTTTTTCGGTCAGTAACACTGTTAAGATTGGCGCAGTCAAGTGACGTACGTCTCTGCACAAAGACTCGCAGCCAATAGTCATAAACCGGGACTGCATATGTGCGCATAAGTAGAGACCTGAAAAATTCGCGTTTTCTTTTAGGTACAAGCTATAATTCTAGCAACTATATGTCTATCACGTTCACAATTGGTCATTAACTTACTCAACATTTCCTAGAAGTATCTGAGCCAATAATAAAACTGTAGCTGAATACAGGCCCATTTCACTGTGTCAGCGAGCAGCTAATAAACAGCTGCTGTCTGCACGATTTCACACATATTCTTGGAGGCTAGCCTACAGCTCAGTGAACCTGCGAATTTTTCCGGTCTCTACGCATAAGGTATTGAACCAAGCTGGGGCGAAATTCTTTTCGCGGAAATCAAGGGTCCATAGTATTTGGCGGAAATGTTGTTTAGAGATGATGGTTTATCGCGGGAAAACTTGACTGTTTGCTGGATTTCAACACATGTTCAGTTTATTAGATTATTGCTGTCTTTCTCTTGTACGAGGAGCTGTTGCCCTATTTGTCTGAGCCAACAACAATTCCGCTATTGTAATATTATGCCCGTTGTTGGTCTGCAGACAGCTACGTTGTGTCATAAGTAGAGGCCGGAAAATCTCGTGGATTCAATGACTTGCATGTTAGAAACAAATATCCTATGCATATTCAAGCCCCGACTATTTGTCAACTAGCTGCTACTCAGTGGCAAGTTTTAAATGGATTACCGGCAGAAAGCCGTGTTTAGTAACTATGCTAGCACAGACACAAAGTCATCAAGATGAGTCGCAAGAAAAGAAGAGGATATGTGCCGTGCATTGATTCACTCGTCCCGAGTACAGTTTCAATACGGGTGGAAGGAGGGTGTGCTGGCCTTTGGGCCTAAAACTTGCTACTCAGTGGAACAGCGGACAATGATCGAATAAACGGGGCTTGAGTATACATAGGACAATGGATTCTAGCCTGCAGTTCATTGAATCCGCGAAATTTTCCGGCCTCTAGTCATAAGTAGAGACGTGAAAAATTCGCGTTTTCTTTTGGCTCCAAGCAGAATTCCAGCAACTGTAAGTTGGTGCCACGTTCGCAATTGGCCCGTGACTTATTTGACACTTCCTGGAAGTCGCTTAGCCAATAGTACAGAAGCAACTGAATGCAGGCTCATATCACTACGTCATCGAGCAGCCAGTGAGCAGATAATGTCTGCTTCAATACACACATGTTCTTGAAGGCTAGCCTACATGTCAGTGAACATGCGAATACTTCCGGTCAAATGTATATCACCAAATCATACATGTCGCAAGAAACTACAGCGTTTTCAAGGGTATGTTCGGCACAAAACACTTTCGCGATATACCATAGTTAGAGACCCGGAATCTTCGCGAATGAATTTGAAAATACGTTATATTTCAAACTCCTGTACACGTTAATTATTTCGTGATTTGGTCTCGATTACTGAAACTCATCCTTGAGTACTGAGATGAGATACCAACAGCAGAACTGCATGAGAACTCTCCCTGACTCCCAGGATGTACTTTGTTATATGTACAACTGGACACTCACTGCAGTCGGAGCCAATCAACAAGAAGCTGAAGGCATAGTCAGCATAGGATTGTCGAGTCTAGCCAACAGGTCGTTGAACCTTTGAAATTACCGAGTCTCTAACCATAATCTGTAATAATTAGAGCCACGATTTTATGGTGAAAAGATTTTTGCAACATTTGGTTTCGATGCGTCATGTGCACGTCTACAGGTCTGCTACATCGCCCGTAATTGGATAATTTTACCCTCACTTGCCTTGGCAAATTACAGACGAAAGGAGTCACAATAATCTTATTCTGATTGGTGCAGTCAAATGAGAAACGTGTCTGAACAAAGACACGCTGCCAATAACCATGAATCAAAACTGCCGATGTGCACGAGAGTCACTGAAACAAAGTGGGGTAAAAATCTTTTCGCGTCAAAATCGTGGCCCTAGTAATAATGGTTAGAGAAGATGGTATATCGCGAAAATGTTTTGTGCCAACATAGCCTTGAAAACACTGACACAACGTAGCTGTCTGCAGACCAATAACATGCATTAAATATTAAAATAGCGGCATTCTTATTGGCTCAGTCAAGTAGGGCAGTAGCTCCACGTACAAGGAAAAGCCAGTAATCTTTTGATAAGTTGAACGTATGTTTAAGTCTAGCAAATAGTCAAGTTTTTCCGCGATAAACCATCATCTCTAATAATGGTATATCACGAAATTTTATCCGTCAACATACCCTTGAAAACGATGCCGTTTCCTGCAACATGGAGGCGATTACGTCTGACACAACGTAGCTGTCTGCAGACCAATAACAGGCACCACATATTACAATAGCGGGATTCTTATTGGCTCAGTCAAATAAGGTAACTGCTCCACGTACAAGCAAACGTCAGTAATATTACGGCTAGCTGAACGTACCGTACATTGAAGCTTGCACGCAAGTCAAGTTTTCCTACGGTAAATCGTAATATCTAGTAATGTAATTTCGATCAAGAGATAAACGAGATGTACGAATACTTTGAAGGAAGTGGACGCAGAAAATGGTTGAAGGTGTATAATACAGACAAGATGCATACTTTTTTTTTACGACAGCTGACGGTCGATACGTCAAAGGTAAAGCAACAGTTCGACTTGAGTAATCCCCGCTGAACCCTTCAATTTACGAGGAATACGCTCCCAAATTTACAAAAAAGATGAGGTAAGATGTCTGAAGCTAGCATAATTTAGTACTTTGTGAAACGTTATACCATGAAACAAGTACGTATAAAAGACAGCTCTCACGATTTTTATAGCAGGCTCGAAATATTGAAGTACGTACGCTGGAAGGTTATGAAGTTTGCATAGGATGATTTTCTGGGATTATAGTGACTTTTGTTGAATCTATGAACGTACGGTAAAAATAAATATCATCAACTCCATATAGGATTAACGTATTTCAGTAAAGATTGGAGCGTAAATGTACGCACACATATAAGTGTGTATGTATTTATATATACGCACATATTGGGTGCATCAGGATGATGAAGTGTGTTTATTTTGCTTATTGATAGCTTATGTAAAAGTATGCCCAAAATGTGTTTATAATTTTTTTCGTAAAGTGAATTATAGGGGAACTAATGATACGCTGAAAATCAGTTTTAAAAGTTAATTTCCTTAAATAAAATCAAATAAAAAACTACCACGGACTTTCAATGTTTTGACGCTATTGAGAGTAGTGGTCGTCTCACAATATCAGGTTGTAGTTTATTTTAATGAAACTTAGTTTTGTAACTGATTTTCGGGGCAGTATTACTATTCCTTTAATTAACATTACGAAAAAAACTGGAAACGCATTTCAGACTTACTGTTTCATGCGTTATCACTATTACAAAATATCAGCAGACTCCGTCGTGACTCAGCCTGTGCAATCAAAATTCCAAATCTAGTCACAAAAGTCTTCTCTTAAAGTACATTCGAGTTTAAAAAATTCCATTATTGTACATATAAAAGAATAAAATTACTGTGCATGTAAGTTAACCTTATCGTATACGTGTTCCGTAATATTACACTAGCGATTATGTGAAATATGTCCTGACAATTGAGGAAAACCAGGGGACAAAGTTCTTTGTCATTGTTTTCGTACATATCAAAGAAATGTCATTCTATCTCTCTAGCTATCTAGCTAGATTTATATAAAATATTACAATAAGTTATGTAAAATAATGTCTGTCTGTAACGTATGCGTTACTATACCAATCGTATTCGTTCGATTGCGATGATACTTTGGTGAAAGCTGTCCATGCTCGCGCGAAGGTTTCTTACAAGAAAAATCAGTATAGAGAGATGGGGAAGAAGGGGATTTATTGGGGGGGGGGGCACAACGGGACAGTGAGCTGAAGGGGGAACCCGAATATTTACATAAATGTTATTTTTCATCATTTACTAAAAATATCGTTATTTATCCTTAATTTTATTTTCCGCAATTCAAAAATTTTTAGAATATTTTTTTCAGAACATTTTACTTTAGAAAAAAAATTAGGGAATTTATAATTTTTAACATTTTTATCCGTACTATTACTGTTATGTAGGGCCAATATGAAATTTTTAAGCGACAACAAATTTTTGTCAAAAATTCATGTAGATAACATTTGTGCCTTTTTTTTTTAATTTTGAGAACGTTTTTTTTTTCAAAGTATGTTAGAACTATAAATTTTTATTTTTACGAATTACTTAAGATTGTTTCGAATTCTGACACTGAACGTTTGTACGACTTAAAGAGGCATTAAATTAAATTGGAAACCCCGCAAAGTTGTAGGAAATAGCTTGTTCGTGATGTGAAAATACTTGGCGGTGATAGGAATAGAAATACTAATATGTCTTCAGTGGTTCAACATGCTGACCACTACATCACTGAGAGTTTTGGATAATGTTACTTCTGAAATATATATTACTTTTATGCCGCCAGGCCATTGCTTCTCGTTTAGTTTAGAACCTTCCATTGAGATTTTGTTTACTAAGGGCGCACGAATATCTGCACATACCGTACGATAATTTTCCATTACGTATTCAGGAAATTTCACTCAGTGTACGTAAAATTAAGTATGCGGTACCGTAACTTTACATTTTATGCAAACTAAAATAAATTTCATTTGAAAATTACTCAATATTGCGTGACATTAGTCAGCTGTAGTTAGGGACAGGAAAATTTCGCGAAAAAATATTTCAGAAGTTTTATTTTAATGCAGTTTTAGGTACATATATGACAATATTCTTTTCAGTTATATATCAGTGTTACTCAGTCGCCTGCGCCAGTCAGAACATGGTTACTAGAGCCAGTGATTTTTGGTGACAAGAATTCTGCATTAATTTGTTTCAATGCCTTATGTGAGCACATGTGTTTCTCTGCTTCACGGTCAGTGATTGGAAGTTTTAAACTTTCTGTGCAATAGTGTCCTACCCGCAAATCACGGGCGTGTGGTGTCGCGATTACATTGTTCTCGTTGGTGCATTCAAATGAGCCACGCCTCTTTCCAATTATATTCTACCAATAACTACGAACCAGAGGTGCAGGTGTGCACGCAAGACATTGAAACATATTGTTGCAGAATTCTTTTCACCAAAAATCACTGGCCCTAATGGTTACTTAGACACCACACGTCTCTGATTTGCGGGTATATCCTCCAGAGTAGTGAGAGTTAAGGCCTTGTTACGGAGTTTTGCAGTGATTTCGAAAATATTTTTTTATTGCTACCTAATACTCATATCAAAATTTCGCCGCTTAGTTTTGACACTTATATGTTATAATTTGTAGCTGAATTTTTTTTGTATAATTATACTGAACGGTTTTTTAAGATTTCATTACCCAAAGTACCACGTATTTCGTCGAGAAAATAAGCAAAAATGAAGGAAATTATTTTTTTTTCTAGCGAATGATTCATTACTTAAAAAACGCGTCCACAGTATTGTCCATCGTGTGATTGCACATTGACTCAAATTTTTCTCAAAATTTTGGGTAAAAATATTTGAGTTATTGGCACCAGCCTGAAAAAAAAAACTCGGGAATAAGCCCTAAGACACTGAACCTTTGACTATGAAGCAGAAATGCTCGTGTGCACGAAAGACACTGTAATAAACTTTCCCGCGAAATGTTCACGGCTCTATTCACGGCCAATGACAGCGTGGCTTTCTTCAGTATTCGCATACGTAACTAATTTGAATGTACCAACCAGAGTTGCGTTATTGTGGCACAATATTGTTATCTGCCAGCAGAACCCCAAGAAAGTGCTAGTTTAAAAAAAAATACAATTACTAACCGCGAAATTCGCGAAAATATTTTTCCATCAATTTTTTCAGTGCCTCCCGGGCACGCCAGCAGATCTGCTTCGCGGTCAGAGCACGGAAAGAAATACTTTGTAGCGGCTACAGATTATTTTGTCGGTATTCACCTTGCAAAATTAATTTTGTGGTCATCATAAAAACATTTTGCTGTCGCCACTAAAACTTTGAGGCCACCACTAAATTATTTTGTAGCTACTAGAAAATAATTTGCAGGGGAAGACTTCCTACATAATTTTTCTTTAAGTGTATTGGCTGAATTCAACTCTCACGTGTCTTAACGTTTCACTGCTAATTACGGACGTGTGTTATTTGCAGTAGCATTATTCTGATTGGTGGGATCAAATGAAAAATCTTTTACACAAAGACACTCTGCTAATTACAAAGAAGCAACACTGCTGAGGTGTAACTAAGTTATTGAAACATATTGGTGAAGAAATTTTTTCAGGAAAACAAGGGTCCCTACGTAGCACTCATCATGAATCAGAGCTACACTTGTAAACGTAAGGCATTGAGCCTAGCTGATGTAACAAATCAGTTCACGAAAATTTGCCGGTTTGTAGGTAAACCAATGCCGTAGCGTGAAATGTTCCAAGGTGTGCGGTGCTAAGCAATGAATAGGGACCCCTGATTTTCTCGTAAGCTAATTTTGCTACACTTTATTTAAATGCGTTTATATGCACTTCTGTACTTCTGATTAGTGTTATTTTTTTATTTTGTCTTAATTTACCGTGGGCGCAGTAAAGGCAATCTCTGCCTTCTCTTTCACTGGACCCGGTATACATGAGCATATATAAAAACACAATAATACTACCCTACGTTTACAAATAAATTAATAATACACATATTTCCTAAATATGTCAAGAAAACACAATAAATGTTGCTTACAAGATTGTCACACAAATTTAAGTTTACATATTACAATGTAATTTATTATTTGATTTTCTTGTAGATTATCAAGTTACGATTACAAATCTTTTAATTTTTAACAGGGATTTTTTCTTATTTTATTACGTGTTGAGATTTCTAAGGAAAATGTGTAACCTGTTTGTCGGTGTGGAGACGTCACTTATTTGACTGGGCCAAACATAACTACAGCCAGTGATTTTTGGTGAAAAAAATTCTGCATTAAGGACTCTGCCTACCTCAGAGCTCCGGCGGCAGCAAGGATAGGGCGTTACAGGTTAAAGTATATTCCTAAATATCTCAGTCACTTTCAAACCTACATATATGCCACCACTGGCTTTTTTGTTTAGTACGATACGGCCCACACTGCTACGGAATCTTTTAGTAAGTTATATCAATACCCTGAAAGCTATGAGCAAATAAGTGTTTTCATGCCGATTAAACACTCGAAACCCTGTATTCATAAAGTTATTTTCACATTTTCGTTTACGTCGCAGTGTTCTCCTCTTATCAATGCAGAAAATGGTTTTCATCCGAAAGCGATATCTCAGAGGGTGACAGAGCTACACGGAATTTAGTTTGACATGTAAAATCCTATCCTTGCTCCCGCCGCGCTCCGAGGTAGGCAGAAGCCTTAAGTTGTTTCAATGACTTATGTGAGCACATGTGTTTCTCTGCTTCACGGTCAGTGATTGGAAGTTTTAAACTTTCAGAGTAATAGTGTCCTACCCGCAAATCACGGACGTGTGGTGTCGCGATAACATTGTTCTTGTTGGTGCATTCAAATGAGCCACGCCTCTGCCCTATTACATTCTACCAATAACTACGAACCAGTGTTGCGGGTGTGCACGTAAGGAATTGAAACAAGTTGTTGTAGAATTCTTTTCACCAAAAATCACTGCCTCTAACCATAACAGAGCGACAGGGAGACCAAACGTCTATGATAACTTCCCCGTGTTCAGGACTGGGTGTTGTGTTTATCCCTTCACCGCCATCTCTTCTGAAGGCAATGGTAAACCTCCGCACCCTTACCTGATAGCACCAGGTGTCTACCTAGACGCCAACAACCGCCAGATAAAAAATACACAGAGGAAATAAAATAGATACCTTCAATTCTTCCTAGGACGCCTGGTAGTGAAATGTAAAGTGAGGTTAGGTAAGTGAGCTTTACGTCGTCAGCAGCAAGGGAGAGCAGTCGGCTCTGGCCTTTGTTAAGGGTGTCCACGTGGCAAAAATTCAACATTTTATTTTTGCTTGGCATAGTGCTAGTTTCATAGACGTTACTTGTGACTACATTTTCCACTTGTAGAAATTTTTTAGCTCACAAAGTTTTCCCATAGCGGCATATCAAAGTCAGAATTTGCAAGTTACAGGAACATAGG
This sequence comes from Medauroidea extradentata, assembly GCA_003012365.1. Lineage (NCBI taxonomy): Eukaryota > Metazoa > Arthropoda > Insecta > Phasmatodea > Phasmatidae > Medauroidea > Medauroidea extradentata. Next base: position 4,475 of record PNEQ01066473.1, on the reverse strand, counting down.
TTTAACAAAAACCAAGTGACTAACTCGAATTAAATAATTTACACTGAAATGAGATATAATGGACAGTGTGCTAAAATATTTAAAAACACAGAATGGAATTTGTTTGTACTTTATAAAAAAATCCTAAAATTACGAAAATTTAACTCATTTATGGAAATTTAAAAAAAATACAAAATGACTTTGTTGTATATTTTAAAATCTTTTAGCATATTGCCCATCATAACTAATTTCGGAGTAAATTATTTTATTCGAGTAAGTCACTTCGTTTTTCCTAAACATATTTTCCTTTAACTAGCAAATTCTGACTTTGACATGCCGCTATGGGAAAACTATGTGAGCTAAAAAATTTCTACAAGTGAAAAATGTAGTCACAAGCAAATATAAAATTTTTAATTTTTGCCACGTGAACACCCTTAAGGGACCGTCCTAGCATTGGCCTGGAGCGATTTCGGAAATCCAATGGAAAAACAGAAATCAGGATGGCTGGAGCCGGGGTTCGAACCCGGGTTCTTCCGAATGCAAGTCCAACGTGTTACAATTACGCAAAATGTAAAGTTAAATCCCAGAGTATAAACATTACGCTTCTGTATGCGGGATACACATGTATGTAATTCAATATATTATAATAGTGATATGAATATAAAAAATAGTTCAATATTTTTGTTTAAACATTTACACTGGCGTTAATGACGATTAAAATCAAACATGACAGGACTACGTATAATTAGGGCCACGATTTTGTCGCGAAAAGATTTTTGCCCCACTTTGTTTCAGTGACTCACGTGCACATCGGCAGTTCTGTTTCAAGGTTATTGGCTGCGTGTCTATGTTCAGACACGTTTCTCATTTGACTGCACCAATCAGAATAAGATTATTATGAGTCTGTACGTCTATAATTTGCCAAGGCTAGTGAGAGTAAAATCATCCAATCACAGACGATATAGCAGAGCTGCAGGTGTGCACATGACGTATCGAAACCAAATGTTGCAAAAATCTTTTCGCCATAAAATCGTGGCTCTACGTATAATTTATTGAGCCAAAGGGTAAACCAACCATGTATCGTGACATACCGTAGGGCCATTGGTCTTTCATTTATTTCAAACAATTGTAAATAACTCAAATATATTTTAACCAATTGTTTGAAAAAAAGTTTGATACTGTGTACAGTCATGCAATACACAATTTTGCCAGATCGTTTTTTTTTTAAATAATGTACCGTTTGCTTGAAAAAAAAATATTTTGCTTCATTTTTGCTTATTTTGACAACAACAAATGTGATATCTCAGGGGCAAAAATCTAAAAATACGTTTTGTGTATTGCAACAGAAAATCTCAGATACAAACGAAAAGTGTTAAAACTGTAAGAATGAATTTTCGACATATGTGGTAATTTACATTTTAAAAATTTTTTTTGAAATCACTGCAAAACTAAAGAGGCCTTAATACCGGGATAACCACGATATGGGCTTCACAAAATTAAAAATTTTATGTCACCGATTTCACTACGTTGCTAAATAACAGCAGGCGTGTGTATTTTCGGCAATAAGTGACCAATCTGTCAGCCATAAGATCACAATCGAAATGTTTAACATACCGCATCTGTTTTAGTAATTTCGAAGTATTAGTATCACGAAGTAGGGTAGCTTTACCCTGCGCAATGGACCTTTTGTGAGAGACAAGTGTTGATGCGTACTGTTATCCTCCTAGTTTGTTAATAGTTCTACACAGTTAAGTTTTTCCATAAATTACGGCTTTATGTTTGAATCTTGTTTGGTAGATAAATCATAATGTTCCTTGAATAAGTAAACCACATTGGGAAATATTTTCGTCTCTGTCATTTAAACTACGATCCCAACAATAAAACTATTCCAAACATTCTTTTCCTTACAAAAATTCTTCAACCACTTGCATTGTATCAGTCCTTGTCTAATTACTATGTCGTTTGACCACCGCCCTCACCGCCACGGCGCCAAATGTACGACCTCAGTCGTCACGGCTGGACGTTGTGACGCGTCGCCGACCGCACTTTCTGGCGCTGACAGCAGCCCCGGTCGAATCTGACCTCCGACCCTTCTCCTTTCTGGCCCGTCCGTTCATACGACGTCACCTGTGAGCGTCACTTTCCAGTGAACACGCTGTTACGTGTTACGACCTGTCTCGTTCCTGCCGCAAGCCACTGACAGCTCGGGAGGCGTGAGTCGACCCTAGTCAGCCACCTGCCAGCTCGAGGCCACATAGTCAGGGATGACGATATATCGCGTAAAAAGATGACCGAAGGAAGGGGGGCTGAATTATTTCCGTTGGAGATGCAGCCCTTCAGGATTTTTCTGCCAGTGGCATATTTGGAGGGTTGTCTGGATTGTTGGCCTTCCACGGAAAAAATAGCATAGTTGCAGGTACCATACTTGTGTTAAAATAGGGACAACAAAACAGCTTGTTTGCCGGTACTACTCTGGAAAGTTCCTTCAACAATCTGTTTTGTAGACGAAACAAAGAGTCTTGTTGCTTTTACACAAACTATGGCAACTTCTACAGAACAAATTGTTGAAGGAACTGTCCAGAGTAGTACCAACAACCAAACTGTTCTGTTGTCCCTATTTTAACAAAAGTATGGTACCTACAACTATACTCTTTTTTCCAGTGTTGGAAGGATAGACCTTCAGGTTAGTTTTGTTAGGTCAGTTCTTGTCAGATTAGGATTTAATAGGTTAAAGTATGCTATTTAATGCTACGTCTGTATATATTGCATCTTCCAAGGGGCAACAATTGAGAAAATCCTCCAAATACATCATTGCCAGAAATTTTTGTAGGGGTGTCCTTCCAATGGCAACATTTCAGACAACCCTTCAAATACACCACTGTCAGAAAATTCTGTAATAATTAGTCGCTAAGATGCGCATCTTGATGTTCCGACCAGCTGTGTCTCAGCCTGAAGACGGGGATAAATCGCAGTCCCATAAATGTTGCATTTTTTTCGTTGTTTTTTAACTTGTGTTGTGTTGTCTATTGTCTTTTGTTTGTTGTCCACTATTCACTGTTTTTTTTGTCAATTTCCATCTTTTTTCATATTGGGAATCTGGTTCTATATTTGTGTCTGTCTTCTGTGACTGAGTGTTGTATGGTTATTCGACTGAATTCCATCTCTAGAATTCTTTGTTGTCTGTTATAAAAAAATTATAAAAAAAATGGGCAAAATTTCTTTTCGATTGCTTTTTTAAAATTTTGTGTGTATTTTTATTTGTATTTTCTTGTTCGTTTTCGCATTCAACACAGGTTTTCATCAGCAAAACATGAGCAATGGTGTATGTCTACAAACCAATAAATTGTAGTCGTAAACTCCCATCGCAACAAACATTTAGAGATCTCAAGTTTATTCTGACACCACGTGTCTATGATTTGCCAGAAGCACCACAAGACACGTGGGAGTTAAAACATGCAGTCACTGACCATGCAGCTGAGCTGCACATTAGACCTTAAAACAAAAATTTGGAAAAATAATTTCACCTGAGAATCGTGACCCTTGTTTTAATAAACTTAAAAACTTTCCAATTTCCTCAACTTGGAAGTTTGTTTCAATTGAACGAACAATAGGTACTTTTCTCTTTGGTTGACTTCATTCTCAAATGAATCCACTTAACTGTAAAACTATTTTTAAACGTGTATTCCCTATTTGAATTCTGTAGGCGAAGGTTTTAATTTGAGCTGATGGATTTCCAGAGAGCAACCCAGGAAATTCAAATCGTGGCCAGATTCACTAATTTGTCTTTAACTATATCTCGTTAAGGCTGTGCTTAAATTTAAGCATCGTTTAAAACAGTTTCCCGAGTTTTACCAGTGCAAACAGGAGTTTGTTTGATTTCACTTCGGAATGCGTCGCCTTAATTTTGAAATATAAAAAGTTATCGTACCTAGTTGATTCTCATCTACTTAGCTTGGTTGCCGCTCCTGTGAGTGGCCAATCGTATATTTGAACAAGGTATGGCGGATGCCGCAGTTTCTTCATGCAGGTTTACTGTTGGTTCAGAGTTCTCAAGGTCGTTACGAAACGATGACCCAGCTGCGCAAGCAGTTTATATGTACTGCTCGACAAACCTAAGTGTGTCCTCGGAAAATATGTTAACTACAGCCGTCCTCCTCTCTGGCATACCACGCCCTCCTACTCTCCTTCGTTTCCCTAAATCTTCCCAGCCAATTGCGAGCAAGTAGCATTGAAGTCGCGGCATGCAGTACGTATAGTACATCTTACGAAAAGAAGGCTGACTTTCGCTTGTGCGTTTGTCTGTTCCCCTATTTGACTAAGCCAATAATAAACCCGCTATTGTAATATTAGATGCATATTGTTGGTATGCGGACAACTACGTTGTGTCAATGTTTTCAAGGCTATGTTGGCACAAACAATTTTCGCGATACACCATTATTTCTGCTCATAAGAGACCATGGAACATAATTCAGTGCTAAAAGTACCAACTTAAAATT
>PNEQ01066472.1:0-67648 GCA_003012365.1 Medauroidea extradentata | reverse complement strand
GATTAACAGAAGCGTTAAATAACAAGATCTGAAGCAGAAATCGTTGAAACATATTCCAAAGTCTGTGTAAATATATGTTGAAAGAGTTAAACCGTTTAGAATGCTGCGTAAGAAGGCGGCAACCAGTGAAATCGAACGTAGCTCCGTCGCTAGCGCGCCGCGAGCAGAATTCAAGCCGGTTGCGGGTGGGTAGGCAGCCAGTTCTGTGTTGAATCGAAACATACTGTACACAGCTTGTATCGAAACTACTCGAATTCTTAGAATATCTTTCAAGGGGGAGAAGATAAAAACTGAACTACAAACGACATCACCTGGCACTAGTTCCACATACTAAAGCCGCCATAAGGTTTACCCATGTGTGCTATATAAACTCTGAGTCAAAGTGTTCCTGAGTTACGTTAAAAATAGCAATGTTAATTCTCACCATGTAATGTGAATGCTGTGTACTACCACGCATAAAGGTGAGAGTAGAAAATATAATTTATAAATACCTGCAAGGATAAAGCATTTCTGTCTGCTGAAACCCAGTTAATATTATTTTCATAAATAAACTACTGTATCAGTTTAGGCCTGGGAACAGCTACATGATTATATTAATTTTTCACGCAAAAAGAGCGTTGGATGTTTTATGTCAAGAAATATATGTTTATTTAACTACATCAAAATTTAAGAACTGTAAGATCGTTTTCTTCGTGTGCAGCAGTGCACAAGTAATCGATTTCAGCCCAGTTACTTAAATTAGGGGCCTATATATTTTTTACTCATATCACGACCGGCATCCATCGTGATTGAATGGCATCATGCCTTGACATTTGACATCACTTCTCATGGTGTGAAGGGGCCGCGTTGGCCGAATGGTCAGACTACTCACTTCCCACCAAGGCGATCCGGGTTCGATTCCCAGCGGGGTCGGTCCCCGTATTTTAGCATGTGCGAATCGTGCTGGACGATGCCACTGGTCGGTGGGTTTTTTTCGCAAGGATCTGCCGTTTCCCCGCCCTTCCATTTCGCCGCTGCTCCATACTCACCTCATGTCACCCATCACCAGAGCTGAAGACCTCGATGTTGAGCACTGTACGAATTCTCTCACTCACTCATGGTGTGAGTAAACATAGTTTTTAATGCAACTTGAGAACACCTTTATTTAAAATTTATATATAACGTATGGGGAAGCCTAGTAGCGGATTTCGTATATGGGACTAGTGCCATGGGGAAGTCTTTTGCTAGTGGGTTTTATCAAGTTACCTCCGTTTCCTTCCCACATTGAAATTCATTAAAGCTAAATGTCCCCCGTGTATAGTAAGAATCCCTGCCGAGAGATGGCAGCACTTTCGGGACCAAAACGTTCTACATAAATAACTTCACAACCTTGGACGAATTTTAATTCGGCAAACAGCATTGTACATCGTAATACCATACTAATATAGGTAACTAGGTTGCATGTCGTTTAAATTATCCAATGCAGTAATTTTTGAAGATATAATTTCAAAATCCTATTTATTGTTTAAAGTTGCCTAAGAGGAACATGGCCATTAATTAGACGTATTCAATCCGGTTTACAGAATTTGAATAAGTCAAAAAGTTTTGACGACACAGACAAATAAGATATTAATTATACTGTGTCAAGCGGGACCAAGGCCGGCCGCAGATGAGCCCGCCAGAGCTCTCATCTATCAGCCGTTCCGCGCCGGCTTCTTTATCATCAGTGTCTGCTAGTGTGTTCAGTTTTGTATTAGGATGCCTGGTGACTTTAGACGATGTCCAAGTGTTCAAGGCTCTTATGATATTCATGCGAATTACATCTGATGGCTGAGCAACTGTAGTGCAGTCGGTTGGCACTCCGGTTTTCGGCATGAAATTTTGCGGTTTTGAGTCCTGGGTGGGCATCTGAGTTATTATGTTAGTTTTGTAAACAAAATATACGTGTAACCATATCTAATTACTTGGGCTATCGACTGGACGTAGAATGCCAATGAAAGAAAACACAGGATAGTTTACGATTACTCTGGACCAACGGAATAAAACTACAAATCAAGACTAGTTTCTCGGTACCTCAATTGTATTACAGAAATAAAATTTTGTTGTGGTAATACTGACTGACGAGTATAGTACGTCTGTGTTCGTGCGGTAAGAAGTTCTATAGCCACTTCACTATGTTTGCAGCCTGTATGCCTGTTCGGTGTCTGATATGTTCTATTACACTGTCATGCGCGTATTACTTACATAACTCACATTGTACAAATGATTCACTCGTGTTTGAACTTTCCGCTATATTTATTAGCATGTTAGATCTGTCACGTACGTGCTTGCGATAGATATTGGTTCTCTACAAAAGTGAATATAAATCGCATTACGTGTTTCAAAATTTTCTGAAAGCATCCAGATACAATGGTACGCTTACGAGTTTCTGAAGTGTTGAATCTTAAAAATCAATATCGCGAATCAATACGACGCTAAATACGGATTATGTACATTGATTTTTGTTTGCCAATGAAGAGAAGTAAAAAAAGAAAAAATTAGTGCAAAACAACAATACAACTTCACTAATAGGACGATAGTACGATTTATCACTAAATTACATGTAAAGTAAAATTTATAGGATTGGAAAGAGAAGTTAAAAATAATGCTGGTTAAGCTGCACACGTGTATGTCTGCTAGCCTCTGTATGTGATAAGTCATGCGACGACTGGGTTTGTGAGAAAGGCGGAGAAGGAGGTATAAAAGCATTCACTATATATTCAAGGTAGCAGCAATTGAAACAGGATAACACACATCCACTATTCCCCCCCCCCTTAAACCCTAATACAACTGACAGCTATCCTACCACGTAGCAACTTCAGCATGAGCTAGTAACCGCATGCGTGTTCAACACGCCTATGAGAGTGCTGCTGTAATTATACATGTTGTTTAAGTTCTATTTACTGTATGTACAGCAATTGGTGCCACCCACGTGTAAATGCATAGGCGGCTGCACAACAAGAGGCAGTATCCCTATACAGGATATGGATGTCCTTGCCATTCGTATCGTCGTTTATAGTCAGCTGAACAAGTAATTGAATGCTCCTCTTTTATTCATAACAGAGATATATGATATGTGCATTTACAGTTAGTAATGAAATTAATGATGTATTAGGTATATTATGCGCCGGAATGAAAAATACACACAGATTCTCTGTGAAAGGGAAAAATGTACTACAGCTGTCCTACAAAAGAAGAAAACTTGCTGTGAGGAAGACGCTAATGGAAAAGTACGTTTCTTGTACTCAGGTTGTGCAGTCTTATATATATATATATATATATATATATATATATATATATATATATATATATATATATATATAAGTTCACGATAAAGTGATCACTAGACGCTCACGTTACATATTTATCTCAACAATTCGACAGCCTGCATGTAACGTGTGCATTTTTTTGTTCACAAAAGGTGTGTTTGAGGAAAAGGATGACTATTATTAGTGGCATATATTCAGATCTGATGCTAGGTTTAATTTACCGATGAAATACGTATAAGTATAGTTGTAATTAATTTTATATTCCTTTTATCTTTCTTTTTCTTACCGCTCCAAGTGCTGATAATATAGTGATAGAACCCAGGCTTCTGGGGATTCGTCACCAACAGCGCTGACCCAGGCACCTCTTCAAGTAGCCAACCAGTGGAATGTAAAGCCGTGATAAGAAAAGGAGAAAGAAAGAAAAGGTTGTCTATGACGACGAAAAGGATGAAAAAACAGTACCTTGTGGCCTAGTAAAATGGAGGATGCAGGATAAAGAAATGTATGAGATTGATGATTACTAATTGCTCAGTATAACAATAATAATTTGGTTTCCATGCGTATTATTTTTGTGATATTGCCAGCTTCGATAGCGAAGTCGGTAAGGCGCCGGTCTACGGTGCGAAAGGGCCCCGGTTCGAATTTGGACGAGGCATTGATGATGTTTTGTCCTTTCCATCATTTCACCCTCATCGGGTCTGAAGACCTAGGACCGTAAAAACCTCTTACCTCACATTTAGATATATAGGTACCTAATGCAGCAATTTTGTAGTTATTTATTTAATTGGCTAATTACAGGAAACAAGCCTTAGTTTTATCAACACCACAAAGAGAAAATGGCTGGCAGAAACCCTCGCCAATCGAGTCAATCACTGTAACTGCCCAATACGATTCAGATTCCCGAATTCTTCCTTGCGAACATGCAGAATTTGGCACTAAAAGGTATGTAATGCAATGTTGAGGTTGATATATTTTTAAATATATGGGAAAAAATATTTCGCCATAAATGTTATTGGTGGGTCGCGGTGGCTGAGCTGTTAGATCACTCGCCTTCCACCAAGGCAACCCGGGTTCAATCCCCGGCCACAGATTACTTAGGAATACAGAAGTGAAATAACCGATAGGCCAGAGAACTCAGTCACACACCCTAGAAAAATGGCTTCCCTGGCCAGTAAACATGGCGGAAACAACTTCTGCCAATCAACGTGAGGCAACTGCTCTGATAATCGGCAGTGAGGCCAATAGGAAACCTGCCGTAACATGCACAAGCCAAACAGACGCAGGGCTGGCATCAATGGTCTCGGGAAACCAACGAGCGGCGAAATTCGCCAATATCAAACGAGCCGCCTTGTCATTTCGCGTCTGTATTACAATTTAGTCTGTGCCCCGGCCAGGTAAATCATGCTTTACGATGTCGCTGGTGGGCAGGTTTTATCGGGGTTCTCCCATTTACCCCACCCCTTCATTTCGAAGATACTCTACACTAGTACCATTTATGCTCATCGGCATCCAAGACTTTTGCCTACAGTGCCGTAGAACCTAGTTCACTTCAATTTCATATCTGTGCACATGAGTTACTACAATGAAGTACTACACAATCAGAATAGGTAAATTGCAGTTGTAGGAACAATGTATTCTGGTATGCTAATATGAACCATTCATACAAATGTGGTAACATATACGGACTGCATTTCCCCACATGCTGTTATAAAAGTAAATTAAATCAAATTACAATATTACTAATAATTTGGCCGTGGAAATTTGTTGTGATTGAGGGATGGTGCACAAGGGCGGTATATTTTAGGAGGACTAAATCAAATAGTTACGCATTTCATTACAAAAAAGGACCCCTTCTGATATACTTAGGTATCCCCTGATATTATTTCTCCTGGAGTTAGAATGGAAATTAGAAAAAATAAAAAGTTATTTTTTTGTACATTCAAACTACTAAATAAAACAAAGCCAGCGAAAACTTCAAACCAGAGGAAGATGTTTATCCTATACATGTAATGAAGAACATAAGATTTTTATTAATCAATATAAACAATTTTACGTAAATACACACGTCGCGAACCACCCTCCACATACACATACTCACGAAAATACTTTGTAACTTCAAATATACATAATATTATCAATGTCGGTACAATTTTTGTTGCTGTCTGTGTGGCAAAACTGAATGGAAGGAGGAAACAGTCTTCTGAAATAATGAACCAATCGTTTATTAAATAATGCACAACATTGTGTACTGTTATAGTAAGAAAACACAAGAAAACACAAGAAAACACAATTCCAGGGGAACTTCGTCTGTTGGCGTATGTTCACCAACCAATAAATTCGAATAAAATTTGCTTTTAGTTAATTTTTATGTTGTGTGGAACATTCTTACTGCTACTGCAGCTTGTAAGGTTAACATTCAGGTTTCTCCTTGTATTTAAATTCATTATTTTGTTGTGTGTATATGGGCTCCAACATGTACCTATGGTAAATGTTTTTTTTTTTTGTAAATCTGTTCACTTAAAACATTTTTTTAAAAGAAAATTGTTATTTCAACCAGCTGTATAATTAGTATATTTTAGTAATGATAAATGCTTAAATAACACCATCTTGCACCTTGGAACCCCAAAATTTCCCGGGGGAGGACTCCAGGACCCCCCCGATTTCTTTGGAGTTGGGTGTTCCTCAACAATGAATTAAATTTCAGTCCGACTTTTATGAACTACATTCATAAGACACCACAAAGCCGTGCCTGTAATTACTATAGATAGATATTTTGTATAGTGAGATTTGAAAAAAAAAAAAAAACAGTTTGCGTGTGTTCATTCCATGCAAAATGCAACTCATACATTGACACAGTGTATAATTTCTTAAAATAAACAGATTCGGTCACGTAATAATTTTATCTGTAAAATATGCACCGATTTATGACATTACGCATGCACACAAAAGGTAACTAGCATCTGCAAGACAAACATTTATTCCTGTGAGTCAGAAACACAGTTGTGACGTACGAAATAGCCCGGAGGAGCAGTGACGCTACCTCTGTAGAATACGAAACACATATGGCTTCGTGTTTTCCACGGTTTCCTGAGTTACCACCAGGCGAAATCTTGGACGATACTTACTAACAACCATGTCTGAATAACGGTAGCATAGTTGGTTTAGTTGTTGAGCGTTTCTGTCTGTAATTACCACGCTGTCATACAACACCCAGCCTTACGTATTTTCAAACAGAACTATATATCAATACAAGAGAACGATGGAAGGACGCTTTTGACCTTGGAAACATACCAGAGGCCAACTGTCGCATTAACACTGTTACTAACGCGAATGTAAAAAAGAGAGTCAGGGCGCGAATCCTGTATCGCGACACCTTACATATTAATATCTTATTTTGCTGTTTCCGACAAAAGTATTTGACCTATTTAAAATCTGTAAATTGCGTTAAATTCGTCTAACTCGTGGCCATGTTTCTGTAAGGCGACATTTTAAAAAAACATTGCGTTTTATACTATATTTTATTAACATTTCAATATCTGATAATTTTAATGTCATGCAAACTAATTACCTTCATTAGTACGGTATTACAATGTAAAATGCCGTTTCCCGCATTAAAATCCGTTCATCGGTTGCCAAGTTATTTCTGTAGAAATATTTGCTCATTTTGGTGCTGCCTCGTGGTGGTGGCATTCTGATTTTAAATGGGGACATTAGCCTTAATGAACACAGGAATGAGCCCCATATGGCAAAGCGCGTTTATTAAGCTATACTTGGAAAGAGTGCATTGTCTACACTTTATTTTCGTAAAGTTGCAACGGAAATGTCAGTGTATAGAAAAATAAGTAATGATATTTGCATTTTGAGGTAAATGCAAGTTTCGCCCAAAATTAAAAACGTATACTCTTTGAAAAAAAGATTAGAAAAATTCAGCCACAACCTTTACAGAAGAGCAGTATGCGTTAATTTTTTCATTGTTGTAGTTTTTATTGATAAGTTTCAGTCAAATTGTTATAAAATTCAAAAAAGTCATTTATTTGTTTTATTTATTTAAAATTTTACACGTCCTCTTGACAACTTCACAACCGCAAAGGTACGTGGGTGCAAAGAGGAAAGGTATTGTTCACAGTTTACTTAAAAAATAGTCCTTTGAAGCTAATGGAAGTTGAAATGTTTTTATTCGTGTATTTGAACATGAAAGATACTTAACATTTTCAACATTAAATAAATGTTTTAGGTGCAGTTGGATTGAAAACCAGTAGAAACATTTGAGTGCAGTTTGTTAGAAAATGTTAGCCAAAAGTAATTCCTAATAAACTTCACGCACAACACTGTTATGTGAAATAAATTCGAAGCGTAGATGCATTTTATTCAACCACACAATTGCATTATGATCTTATCAACTGTTTCACCTGCTCTCATAAGAACATAGCGATAATGAACATATAGTTTTACTGTGTTTAGGTGTTTATTCCGACATATTTCCTCAAACTAAATCTTTTTCATGTGAGAAATGGTAGTGACAAATGATTTTTATTTTGTGTGTGTTTCTCAATTTATCTTTCAAGAAAGCTATATTTTTAAAAATATATTATCACGAAAAAAAATTTTTACTTAAACTTTGTTAGACATGTGTCGGTAAAGTGGGTAAATTTTGGAGGCCGTAGGTAATTTTTTTTTATTTTTCATGAAATTTGTACATTTTTATTATATGTTGATACAAACACATCAAGCGTACTCGAATTAAACACCTATGGCATAATTGAAATACATTATTTTAATTATTAGTCATGTAGAACAGTTCTTCAAAATTTCCAGTTTTACCGGCACATACTTTAACGTCTATATAACAGTATAAAAGGCCATCGGTTTGAATTCCCACCAAAAATACTTCAGCACGAGAATGTAAGATTAATTTAAGCTTTTCAATGCAAAACATGTATGGACCCGTGATTCAAACAGTTTAACGAATGTAAGCAAAGACTCTTATCTGTTCTCATACATTACAACTAGCGCCCCAAAAAAATCGGAATGTAAAACAACGCTGTATCTACGTAAAATGGCAAAGTACGATAATAATTAAGATTATGTGCTGACGATATGTATCACTTCTATGAAACATGTACCTCTATTCTGGCGTGTTGCTAGATATAAAAATAAACTAACGCTTTAAGTTTAGGTCTTATGATGTTGTGTGATATACCTGAGAAAAAATAGAGAAGCAGAATGTTTGAAATGCATCTTAAAAAAACTGATTGATTGTTATGTACGTTGATTGTTTAGTTGAAAAAAAGAGAACATTAAAAATACTCAATTTGAATTACCACGCTGAATTAATAATCTACGCAAGAAAATAATTTTCAGTTTTCAGTTTAGTTTTTACACATTTAATGTTTTCAAATTTGATGTAATTATTGTTATATGTAACAACAAAAGTTTAAGACATTTCAAACAGATAATTCAAATGATCTGTGTGTGAATGAACCGAGAGAGATTATGTGGTCAGGTTCTACGTCCTGTGACTTGAAAGTTTATATAAAATAGTTGAAGCGAAGCGTACCTTAGTCACAGAATAAAACAAATTAAAATAATACCACACAAGGTATGAAAATTATAAGTCATTGTAAAAGTCTGATGTGAGTGGACTGGAGATGAATATTATTTTAAGTTCGATGTAGGATACCTAAAATTTGCAAGTCATGCATGAGTAAAATTAATTAAACATAGTTTCCACATAACAAGACTGGTGACCAATGAAATATGGTAGTACTCAAGGAGGTCGGAGCATGCAGAAATTGTGGTAAATATGGAGCAGATTGTGGAGTCATGTGTGGAGGATATGGAGATGTGAGGAGAGTGAGGAGGAGCATGAGGAGATATATGAGGAGCATGTCGAGACATGTGAGGAGTGTGAGGAGCATGTGTGGAGTCATGCCTAGCATAAGTAAATGGGGGCTGAGATGTGTGAGGATACTGCATAGTTGTGTGAGGAGCTGTTTGAGGAGCGTGAGGAGCATGTGTCGAATCATGTTCAGTAGAAGTAAATGAGGTCTGAGATATGCGATGAGAACGCATAATTGAGTGAGGAAATGATTGAAAAGCGTGAGGTGATTGCATAGTTGTATGAGGAAATGGTTGCAGAGAGTGTATGTACTTGTGTGGGTCATACATAGGTTCTGGTCTCGATCTACATAAGAAAAGGGAAGATGGGAGACTCCCAGAAAAATGTTAACGAAATTGTAGACAGACTCATACTAGTTGCCTCTTAGCATACTTGAAATAATTCACATACAAGTGAAATTACCAGCATCAACGAAGAATTATGTTTAGATGATTACATAGAATGGGACACCAAAAGAATGCTAGCGAGCTTCACAAGCCTGCAGGGTGAATATGGTCTCGAAATATAGTGTGGGTGTTTGCTTTGAAGGACTTGTATCAAGCAGACTTCGTTGAAATGATTCCTTATGCTCGCAAGAATAAAGGCTACACGTACATGCTGACTGTAATTGACAGCTACAGTAAATATGCATGGGCTTTCCCCGTAAAGACTAAGAGTGGCAGGGATGTAACTAATGCAATGAATATTGTTTTGCAAGATAAAGATTAATGCAAGTACCTTCACACAGACCTAGGTAAGAATTTCTACAATTCATTGTTTCTAACACTGATGACAAAACATAAAATAAAACCATTATTCAACCCACAGTGGTCTTAAGGCTAGTATCGCAGAACGCTTTAATCGTAATTTGAAAAAAGAAATGTGAAAAAAATTTTCAGCACAAGGAAGCTACAAGTAGTTGGATATATTACCCAAGCTTGTGTCAAAATTTAATCATATAGTACATGGCACCACGAACATTAAGCCTGCGGATGTCAAAGACAACTCATTACTGCATACTGTTTATAAAAATGAGAAGAAACTGGACCTGCACAAGCCTCAAGCGAAGGTTGGAGATTATGTAAAGATGTCGTGAGTAAAGGGAACATTTACTAAAGTCTACACACCGAACTGGAGCACTGAAATATTTAAAGTGGTCAAGATTCGCCACTACGAACCAAGGACCTGTTAGCTAGAAGATGTGGAAGGCAAGACTATTTGAGGAGGCTTCTACGGCGAAGAAATTCAAGTTACCAAGTATCCAAACACGTATTTGGTCGATAAGGCATTGAAGAAGAAAAGAAATAAGGTTCTTGTGCGATGGCTGGGGTTAGATGCAAGCCACGACAGTTGGATTCGTCAATCAGACATAATGTATAAATAAAGCGAATTATGTATGAAGTAATAAATAAATATATTTGTTTAAAACTAAATTGTTGTGTTATTTATTAGCAAATGTTCTTTTACTTGCAATAGTATAAAACTTCTACTGGTGTGCCTGGAAGGCTGTCTGTGATGACTGCGCACAAGTACTCTGAGCGTTTTGGAACTCGATGCGATGAGCTGGTCGGGGGAAAGGCGAGCTGTTTCGTAATTTGTCCCTTTGCGAGGAGCGGGGATATCCCGTGCGCAGCCGCAAACCTGGTTGAGTCATGCTCTGCACGCGTAGAGACCTGTCCGATGTGCGAAGAGAGGATGCGTACAGGGAGGCTAGCAGATCTTTACACCTTTGCCAGTTCATATTGTCTTGTCGAGTGAGAAGGAAGTATTCCGTGTCTTGCTAGAGGAAGACGCCGAACATTTGATGATATAATTCAATTTATAAGGAGGCGCATACTCCAGCACCACCACTCATTCTTATTGGGCGCGAGCGAAGCAGGTCATCACTTCATAGATCGGCTACCTACACCAGTGCATCCATCTCTACCTTTGCTGTGGAGCGATGAAGAGGACTGCGCTGCTGGGTTACGGTGATGGGTGTCTCCAAGGTCTAGGTTCTGCCCCTTGAGGATGAAGGCAGTGAATATGCTCTCTGTTCAACAATGGGCTCAACAATTGTCTGAACCAAGGACCTAGACGAAGTGTACAGGAAGTGTGGGAAGCAGGAAGAGGAGGCAGAAGATGAGGATGCTGGGGAGGAAGTGCGGCGAGAGCCCCGTGCGCTGCGGGCCCAGGTTCAGGGACAAGCATGAGGAAATCCTGGAGCTGCAGCACCAGCTACAGGCTCGGCACGTCACGGAGGATATCCTCCACACTGCCACTGCTCGCTTCCAGGAGTAAACTCTTCTCCTCAAGACAATGGTGGCGCGAGGACCTGCCTAGTCGTCTCAATAATGATAGTGTACTGTGTATTTAGTGTAAATATTGTATATATAGTGTTTTTAGTTTTTAAAAAATTAGATTTTTTAAAACTTACAGTGTGTGTGTTGAGAGAACATTGTTTCATATGCCTGTCATAACTTTTTCTTAATGAGCATCAGGTGCACTAGTCCTTGTACACTCAATCAGTATTTACATGCCACACTATTACATTATAATAAATTACTAAAAAAGGTTTTAAAATATGCATTAATTGAGAAGAATATCATGATGTCGATGATATGGCTCTGTGTATAATACTTGTCAAGACATGTCAATCTAGATACCTGGAGGTAAGCATAAAAAATAGTAGTAATGATAGGGGCGAGAATCTTGTCTATGGTACACTCCATGTCGTCCTTAAACACATATGTCGCCTGGTGGAGACGAATCAAGAGAGTAAATAGAAAAAAAAGATGGCGTCCGACTACGACACAATGGGAAACAGGAAGAGGTCGGTGGGTGGGGAGTTAAGGGAGAAGAGGAGTAGGAATGGGACGTGATGGTTGTAGCTGGGGAACTGATGAATGAGAGAGCAGGAGGAAAGTATGACTGGAATGAGAGAGCAGGAGAAATGAGAGATGAGGCTTGTAGCTGGGGAGCTGATGAATGAGAGAGCAGGAGGAACGTATGAATGGAATGAGAGAGCAGGATGAATGTATGAGTGGAATTAGAGAGAAGGAGAAAATGAAAAACTAGATGAGAGATTTGACATACCAAGATGGCGGATATGGTGTGCCAAGATGGCAACTTAGATGGCTGCCTTTAGCAGACGATTAGGTAGAATGAGAGCAGGAAATATTATGAGTGGGATGAGAGAGCGGGAATTTTAAAATTTAAATATGGCAGGCTCCAGAACATGTAAAACAAATGACTGTTGAAAATTATCAGGGGATTGGGGGGAAGTTATTCCAAGATGGCGAACGGTTTAAAATTATTTTTAGAATTTTTTTAATTTTGGAAATTTTCGGAAAATTTTGAATTTAAATAATCCAAGATGGTGGCGGATTGATCCAAGATAGCTGCCGAAAACAAGATGGCGGCGGATTGATCCAAGATGTTGGCCGGAAACAAAATGGCGGCCGCGAATCCGCAATGCTGCCTATGCCCTCCAACATCTACAATTCCGCATACCACAACCTTTCGGGCATATTTCCCTGAACTACACGAGTGACTTGTGGCGTGTTACATGGAACACTTCGCTACGTCGTCATCAACAACGACAGTCCTACTGCCAAGGTCAACAGCTCGCTCATTACTGCCCGACCGAAAAACTGCTGGCCGCTCACGACTGCCTACCTCCGCATGTGACCACCGCGCGGTGCTACAAGACATGTGCATAAGGTATGCACACTGGTTCACTCGACACAAGACAGCTGGTGCACTCACTCAATACAAGTATTATTCTAAACACATGTGATGACACAAACCAATTTATGGTCAGCACAGTACCAATGGTAGCCTATGTCTGGTCTGTACTAACTTACTATATAATATTTCAGATGTCGCATTGAGTGAAGAAAGTACGTATATATAGTAATATAGAGCTTGGGATATTGGTATGTAAGTTTTTTTGTTATAAAATGACGGTGTATAAATATTTACCAAGTTATGACTAATATGTTTGGGCTAGAGATTATAACATTTACAACATGAATGAGTTAATCTTGTTAGTATAACTAAGAAGGATTTGGTGGTATGTAATATTTGGATGTAGAATATTAGTTGCTGACATGGGTGGGTAAGGTGTTAAAATGGTATGGTTATCTGGTTTAACTCTGGGAAGACACGTTGATATGAAGATAATGAACTGTATCACATAGTTTACTATGTGACCTGCATCGGTTGTCTTAAAAATGCTGAGGTAATAGTGAATGGTATTTTTGAAATGGTTGGTATAGCGATTTCTAATGAATGGTTTTTATGCAACCAGAATGTATAAAGAACAGCAGATTGGAATAATAGAGCTTTGACCGGACTTAGTAATTTTGTAGGTAATTTGTAAGAAGAATATTGCAGTTTCCAAACGCAGTGCGACTGTAGAAGATTGAACTATGGATTGTTGTGCAAGTTAGCACTTTTTCAGTAGGATTGTCAGGCTAATATTGTTACAGAAATGACTGATGATGTTGCTAAGGGTAAGCATTGTGTATGAGAGTACTGTTTTACTGAACATATGATAATATTGATAGGTATGTTTATGAGTGGTAAATCAACTAAGAGGGTGTTCTTTAACGTTTTGTAGTTTTGTTGTACGTCATGTTATTTAATCATAACACGAGTTAAAGTGAATATGGAGTTAATTCAAAGAAAATTGTTAAAAATGCTAATATAAAGGTAAAGTTGAAGTGGCGCACTTGAGATTAAAGAACGACATTACTGAGGGAAATTAACTAATGCAGTGTGAAATAATAAGTAAATTGTCTGTGGAAGTTTTGTAAATATATTTTGTATATGGTCAAAGAGATTAGATAAAAACTGAACTACGATATGTACGGTTTAGTTCTGTACGCTATAAATGTATTTGTAGAGACTAGTCTAAAGAACTTCGTTAATGGTATGTCTTACTTTGTTTTCAGAAAAGATTGGATGAATTAAAATGTGTATGTGTACGAGATATATTGGATGAATATAACTGAGGTCTCTTAGGTAGCTTTTTACATTAAGTTTGATATTAGTGGGTATGTTTAGACTTGTAACATTAGATATTTAGGCTAAAGTTGAACTTGATTAGGTATGCATAGGGCAGAAGAAAGATGTTCATTTATATGTGATCTAAATAATAAAATCTCAGTCCTCTATGCAAGTTCTCTGTACATAAAGTGTCTTGCTGATCGCTCACAAATGGTGGACCCAAGATCCTAGTTTGGAACATCCCGTTGAGCCTCGTGTAGTCCAGGAACACCCTCGTTGCACTACTACTCGCATCAAACCATTTTACTGAACACTCTTGAGTACCGCTTGAAACCTGTCACTATCGTCATGATTCACACAAAAAGCCTTTCGGCAGAACTCTATCTCTCTCTGTGTCGATGGCACAGCTCCCTTTTCAATTCCTAATCAAAAGTCCAGAAATCTCATGGCAAGTCATTGATCTCGAAGCTCCAAGACGCACATTGCATCAGGGTCAAAGCACCTTTCAGGAGAAAAGAGTACAACGAGAAAAACTCTAGGCCGTGATATCTACTGTTATCTGAGTTTTTACTAAGCTCGAGTTAGACTTGCAGGTGGCTGCCGCGGGGCATCACAAAGGGTAACGCGAACCACACAGTGCGCAAGGAGGTCCTTTAGTTCTGCCGCCACTGTACCATCTTACGCTGCTCGCACAATAGTTAGGGCTCGCAAAAAATTCATATAATTAACTTATAAGCCATGAGACATGTGATGGATTCACCTATTTCCTTCGCCCCACCACGGCCATGTCAATGTTTTTTGTTTATTTGAATGCATGCAATTTTTTAAGTTTCAACAAGCTTCTATTATAGTCTGGCTCTTGGCTGTTTCCGAACATTATATCTTGATTATTCGTTTACCATCTCAGGGAAGCACCCATAACACTGCATACTTATGTTCCTTGCGTGAAAATTTCGAAGTGATTCACTGGTATGCCTTTTACGTTCGAATCACCTTATATTAATCCCGTTTTGATCCCTGTCGTATCACAGTGATAACGAAATACTGTAATTATAAGAGAAAATCTTGCTATAAATGTTGGATTAACTAATACAAAATTTCTTAATTTATATGAAAACATCACAATTCCACGCTTAGGAAGTGTATAGAAAACCTCTAGTAATCGCGCACATGCATCACGTCGAGCCTCCAAGTCATTATCACTTAATTCGTTAACGAAAGAGGGTCTGAATGCTCTTAATAATTAATCTTCCTTCGAATGTCATCTAAATGTCGTTACTGGAATATTGAGTTCTTGGGACCGCTTTTGTAGCGACTTTTTCGTTGATCGTTCAACCAACGCGACAACCTCAACACATGTTTCATTTCTTGTTGTTGGTCTTCCTGAGCGGGCACTGTCTTCAATGGAACCAGATTGGAACAGTTTCTTTTCCCATCTCAGGACCGTTGGTTTCGGTGGTGCAGCCCTGTTGAACCAAATCTTGAAATCGTTATGTATATCTCTCATTGTCTTCCCGGTGTGCTGTCTTTCATGGGCTCATGTACTCATGACGTTTCGTTCCTCGAGGGTGTAATTAAATTCATCGCCCGTCGTTATCCAGTAGTAATATCACCTGAAACAACAAAAATATAGCATGTACCGTACCTGTTTCGTTACAATACCTTATTACATGTCTGCCACTATTTGCGAGGGGGGTAATGGGACTTTTGGTAGAACCTATATAATACACGATATATTTCTCAAAATATTCCCTTCCTCATTAGATAACAAAATTGAAAGTTCATCGCCGTCGAAAATCTCTGAAAAACTTTTTGTCTCAACACATTCTTTCCCATACTCTTTTCTCCTCCTTTTATCGTGCCCCACCTATTACTGGTTTTAGCTTTTATTTTTGGCTCGTTTTAATAAAGTTATTTGCACTTCGTACATCCTACTGTAGTACACTGCAGACACTGGACTAACATCCTATTTGCTAACATGTTTACAATAAAATTTTTTTAGGAGTTAGCCTATCGAAACGAAGTTTTCACTCGATTCGCGTGGTTGTAGCATAATTTACTTATGACCGTTTGTTGAAAGAAACATAGTTTACCGTCTTCACATTGAAAAACCGGATTATTAACTGTTTAAAAATTTAATTAACAAAATTGGGGCCCTGTTTTATAAAATTCTTATAATATAGGGCCTGTATTACAGGAGTTGTAAAATAAAAAGTAAAATCCTGTAAAATCCTAATTTAAAAAAATTTAGACTTTTAAAAGTACCTGTAAAACAGCCCCTGCATTACAGGAAAATTTGTTTGGAGAATCCATGGTGTGATGTAAATGTTATGTGCACACTCACTTGTTTGTTAATACTCCGTTTGCATACTCAGAAATACATAGTGGTTTTTCTGAATCAACTATAATAAAGAGCTTTGAAAGAACTGTGCAATAGGAGTGTATGACTGGATTTATTTGCTTGGACATACTCCATTGACTAAAGCATACTCTGCTTATTGATGTTTTCTTGCCTTCTTTTTGGTTTTCTTTTGACAGTCATTTATTTCGCAATGGAGTATGTCCAAGCAAATAAATCCAGTGATTATAAAGAGATAGTATACATAATGTCTAAGAGGGAAGAAGAAAATAAAAATTTATATGTGTCTACATAGTATTTAATCCTATTAATTTTTTTCACTTATATTTAAGTTTTGAACAATCTTTTAAAGTTTCAACTTATTTGCTGTACTGCATTAACAACGTTAATAGGCTTGTAAGGTTTCTTTACTTCATTCTGTAAAAATAAAAAATGTTCATTGATGTTATTTTACAAAACATTTACTTTTAATTTTCATAGTGCCGGTATAAATAATTAAACTTTTCTTGTCCTCGTTCATCAATGCCATCTTCTTCAACATCGTTTGGCTGTCCCTCAGCACCATTTGCGACATTATTTAGCATTTCATTCTGAGCCTCCAAGTCTTAATTTCCAAGAGATTGTTTGTCGGCTTAATGATGTAGGAGGTGTTGTTTATGACTTCAGTAACCTTTAGGCATGTTACTTGTCTGTAGAGCAGTTGATGGCACCCTTATTAAAATGGATGCTGCACACGACTTTGAACCACCATTTGTAGACCTTCATGGTAACCATTCTATAAATGTCATGCTTGTCAGTGGTGTAGAGTTAAACATTTTTTATGTGTATGCTGATTGTCCTGGAGGTGCTAGTGATGCTCGAGAGTTGCGTAGTAGTCAATTGTTTCATCGATTTGAAGAAGGATTGAGATCTTTCCCTAGGAGTGTAATTTTAGAGGATTCGAAATACTTGCTTAAATCATGACAGGTTACAATGTGCAACACAACATTTTACAACTTTGCAAACTAAAACAGGTTCGATTCTAAGATAATTTAGGCAGGGGAATCTCTCCTTCAAAACGCCTACTGCACATTATATGGTTCTGCGGGTTTCCTTATGTGCTCTTGCGAACCAGCGCTGTTCTGCTCTGTTATCATCTTGCACAATTGCTGGTATTAAGGGTTATATGGACCCTTTCTCAAAACTTCAAAAACACACAATAATTCTCAATTGTTTATTAACTAAAGTATTAATGATACACAATTGATTTTTTTTATCATACGAGAAGAAAGATGGTTTGTTTTATATATAAGTTTAAAATTCATATTCAGCGATGTTACGTATTTAAAAAAATTATTAACATAATATTAGGCTGTTTAGTTCTTCCTTTCTGAGCAGGAAAATTCAACTTCTAAGCATATCGGACAAAAATGCTAATTCTTGTGAACAAAATTGTACCATAAAAGTTGGTAGTCATAGCATTAAATACCAAGGAAATCATTTGTGAAAATTGAGTATTTTTGTTTGTTCGGAGCCTGTTTCGTGCTGCTTGCTGTTGTTGATGACTGAAGCGCGGCGAGGCCGGGCGAGCGTGACAGCAGGAAGGGGAAACTGGTGCTGTAGGGGAAGTGGTTCGACGAATCTGCTCACACCGCAACTGAAACATACCAGCTGGCCTGGTTCCTTCCTTGTGAATTTAGAACGGTGTCCGAGTGCTAGTATTTCAGTATAAGACAGTATTCTGTATTTAACTTTTTTTTCACTATCGTCTTCTCAATTCTCTCATAAGACCTAATTTTGCTAATGTATGTGTTTCATTCTCATAAGTGGTCTGTTAAACAAACTCAAGTACTCTTCCTAATTTAATTAATATGCACATGATTGTTTTAGCTTTTTTGGAGTGAGCATATCATTAACCCCAGTTATATATTAACCTGGTTTATGTGGTTTCGTAAACCTCTTTATCGTTATATCTGACGTGGTTGAGCATGTGATAAAATGTGCTGTTACAAAAGTCTATGTACATATACATTTACGCTTTCCAAAAATGGAAGAGAAAAGGGACAAGAGAAAAAGGCAAGTCAGGCCACTAAGGAAATATTCATATTTAATATTTTGTAGGGAGACAAAAACTCAGCTACAAAAAACAAAACTTAAGTACATAGCTATTATTACTACTTTAGTAGTAGGGTCGAGTATTTCAAGACCTCGGATGTTCCAAGGTTCAGTCCCTCCCCCAAAACAAAATATTGCATACGCCCCTGCTAGGTACCCATCAAAATGGCTAACTTCTCAGGCTTCTGCACAAAACTGATAAGACTCTGTATTTGTTTTAATTATTTCGAGCATAAATACAACACAATTTAATTTTAAAAGTTTACAGAAAAGATGTGGTAGCTATAGCAATGTATTTCATAAAATTTTAAAGAGTTTTTCTCTTCATTTGTCAAGTAACTTCAGTAAGGGTTGCCAGATAGGGCGGAATTCCGCTCTTGGCGCTGTAAAATAAAATGTTTGTGGATGGCAGTCGTTTGTGCTATGAAAACAAACACCTTTGAGCTGTTTGGGCGGCGGAAACAAAGAGAAATTTATTTTCGTTTTGCTTATCACCCACTCTGTGATCAACGATACCTGATCCGCAGTCGGCTCTAACAAAGGCGCATTACTTATACGAAAAGAGATGGCAGCTGTACTAAGTTCATATGCCAACTATCGCTAAAGTTTTATTCAACAAAAAACCTTTGAAATTTTACTCGGAACCACAATCCTTAGATAGGGGTGGTATCTAATATCAATTAGTTTTTGTGGTAAACGATAAGAACTTGAAGGTATAAGTTTCATTGCTAATACCGTAATCAGTTCCTTTCCCTCCAACGCAATGTTTTCATTGATTTTATCGAAACACAACAGTTACGATGTAATTTGGTCAGTGTCCGGCTGGAATGCCGAACTGCCGAAGACTATTTATACAACCATGAATCCATTAGCGAATAACCAGTGTTTCAAAAAAGTTTTACCTCAAAAGAAATTAGGAACGGGCTTTATTTATTGCAGTGCATTGTTTCGTTAAATCAGTCTATCAACTAGGTTTAATAATCATGCATAGTAAAATTCAACCATAAATTCGGAAATTTTGTAGCAGTTGACAGCCTTATTTACCATAACCAGAATTTTAAAACCTGGTTAGTAAAAATTGTACATTTTGGCGATTTTGGGCTACAATTTAGTGTAAGATTTCATCGTAATTAAACACAAAATTTCCCTTTTTTTAATATAAATTTCCCGAATTTCCCTCCAAACAAAAATGCGGCCGATAATTCTATACTCATCTCGCTGTCTTCTCAGAGCGACTTAATGACGCATTTCGTCTGAGCAGCAGATAGAGACTGAAAATCAAGTAGCCGTCTGAAAAGAAATCAATTGATATTTCCAATGTTTAACATTTTACAAAAAAAAATATAAAAACTCGTAAAAATCAATTTTAAAATATTCTCACAAAAATCGGAAAAATCTACAAAACTCTAAACGTAGACTAGTAGGCGTAAGAAAAATCAATCGGTATCACCAATACTAAAATTCAATTTTTTTGTAAAAACCATAAAATCTTAAACAATCATATTTCGTAAAAATAAAAATTACTGTAAATCGGGAAAAGTTCTATAAAATTGTAAACTTAAACATATGAAAAATCAATCAATATTGCCAATTTATAAAAACTCATTAAATTGTAAAAAAAAATTTTTTTAAAATATGTAAATAATTCTATAAAATTGTAAACGTAGAAGCTGAATGAAAAATCAACCGATGTAAACAATAATTGGAAAAAAAATAAAAAAAATTACAGTGGACTATCTCTTGTGACTCAAAATACGTTATTCAAAATACATAAATGCAACACAAAATTTGTCCATGTTTGGCGTATTGTGAATTATTTTTCCAAAGACACGGATATTAAAAGGAACAGTTTGATTTATGCAACAATTTTTTATAAATAGAAAGATAATTTGCAATTCCACTATAACATTAGATCATAGTGCATGTTATCTAAAATTTTATTATTTTTTATTTTAGAACAAATGCCTAGTTGAAAATGCATTGTTTTTAGTATTGTCATGGCATTCTTTTAACAAAATAAAATATATTCAAGAAATAACTTTTTTTGTAAGTAAACAATGGTAGTTGTAGTAAATGCATGCCAAACACTGCCAGGCAAAAAGCCTAAGCCATCGCGGGTCGCTACACGAAAGGCGAGAGCCACCTCGTCTTGACACGCCTCTGTTAGCTTCTTTCAGCAAGATCTTTCCTCTTGGGGAGATAGGCACACAATGAGAGAGGGGAAGGGACAAGGCAGATGGCTCGCACCCCCACAACTGCGACTTCCTCGAGACACGTCACTGTAATGAACCGCGCCCCCGGCCCTTAGCCTAGCCTCTTAGCCTGCCTCAAGGTTACCCTAGGCCCAAGTAACTCTTAACAATTAACGAATAGAGAGGATTATAAGTTTTATAAAACATGGTCCTGTTCTTTTTAGTGTGATCTTTGAAAGAACTGTGCAATGGGAGTGCATGACTGGATTCAGTTTCTTGGACGTACTCCATTGCAAATTGAATGACTGTCAAAGAAAACTAAACAAACAAAAGAAAACCATAATATAAGCAGAGTATGCTTTAGTCAGCAAGATACATACACAACAAGAAATTCCAAAATGGAATCGGGTCAAATAGAAACAAGGAACAAACAGATAATAAATGAAAATAATAACAAATAAAATAAAAAACCAATTAACATGCGACACAACGATGAGATGAAACAAAAAACAAAACACAGATATCAGACACAAACAGAAAAATAACAAAAAGACACAACAAATAGACGAGACAAAATGCAACAGATAACAGACATATACAGAAAAGACAAACGACACAATGAAGAGACGAAACAAAACACAGTAGTTTTCCAGACAGACAGTGTTACGACGTTTCGGGAACTGGAACCTGTTCCCGTCATCAGGAAGACACACAGGGTTCAGGGAGGAGACTCGAAAAACATGGGTTTGTATAGGATAATCCCACTTATCCTGCTCAGCCTTTATTATTAGTAATAGCAATCTTTTCAGTCAACAGAATATTGAATTTAAAAATGTGTGGATCCCATTGATTAAGAAAGAAACAACTTTACAGCACAAAACAAAAACACACACTCAACCCATCACAACCAATCATAGTCAATCTATGCTGCGCGACCAATCAGGAGACAGCTCGTCTCCCATTGGCTGAGCAGGATAAGTGGGATTATCCTATACAAACCCATGTTTTTCGAGTCTCCTCCCTGAACCCTGTGTGTCTACCTGATGACGGGAACAGATTCCAGTTCCAGAAACTTCGTAACACTGTCTGTCTGGAAAACTACTGTGTTTTGTTTCATCTCTTCATTGTGTCGTTTGTCTTTTCTGTATATGTCTGTTATCTGTTGCGTTTTGTCTCGTCTATTTGTTGTGTCTTTTTGTTATTTTTCTGTTCGTGTCTGATATCTGCTGTGTTTTTTGTTTCACCTCATCGTTGTGTCGCATGTTACTTAGTTTATTATTTTATTTGTTATTATTTTCATTTATTATCTGTTTGTTCCTTGTTTCTATTTGACCCGATTCCATTTTGGAATTTCTTGTTGTGAATGTATCTTGCTGACTAAAGCATACTCTGCTTATATTATGGTTTTCTTTTATTTGTTTAGTTTTCTTTGACAGTCATTCAATTTGCAATGGAGTACGTCCAAGGAACTGAATCCAGTTCTTTTTAGTGTTGCGACGTTGTGGTGGCATTTTGAATAATGTAAGGCACATTAAACCTTAAGAGGCTTGATGTGTAATATAAAGAAATGTTAAAAATTATATGACACAAAGATTTTTTTATTTAATTACCTATTTTTATAGAAATGTGTTCAATTTATTGGTTAACATATTTATTCCTTTTTAAAATTAAAGATGGTTGAAAGTGTCGATTTTGTACTGACTCAATGAAGGGAAATTTTAAATGAATTTTGTTTTAAATTTCAATTCTATAGTGCTGTAACGACTTAAGATACATAAAACCAAATTTAAAGTGTATGTGTTGTATAGACAGTAAGATTGTTTTTGTAAAACCTTAGGCCTTAACAAAGAAATGTGTTTATTTCAGGCTCGCGTGATTTCAGTTTATGATACATGGTAATGTCCATACCTTACATCGTCAGATGTTTGTTCTACTTTAGCTGTTTTTTTTTTGTTTGGCTGTTACTTTTCAAACGTGTGCGCAGCTACTGGTGTTACCACAGTGTGAAAGCGGTGGCTTCTCAATTAAATGTGTCTGAAGCATGTATGTAACTTTGCACTTCCGCCCCTGGCACGTATTCCTTGAACTCGATCCTTCTAGCTACAATCCCGTTCCTAGTTCTATCGGCGACCAATGAGCGTGACTTCATTCCTTCTCGCACTTGAGATCGCACCACGCACCTGCCAGCCAAAACTCTCTCGCTCCTGCTGCAGCTCCCATTTATATACCCACACCTACATCTCTAATTATCTCGGCAAGTCTCTGTTCCCCAACCTCCTGGAAAGATATGGCTTCAAAGTCAAGCACCACCCCGAGAGATAAAGAGGGAAGAGGAACATTCCAGATTACGATATCTCCTTCTGTTACCCGATATTGGGTGCAGGTGGTCACCACCGCACATGGGCGACACAATGTATGCCAAACCTCTTTGGTATTGCCGCTGCTATATCGGCTTACACTTATCTCCTATTACAGTGGCGTGCAGGTGGTTATAATGGAGTGATACAATCCATGCAACACCCGAGGAGGTATTTTAGCGCTGCCGCCTCTGTATTGAATTTCGCTGCCCTGCCCGACAGCCACGACGCCGAGGAGTGGATGGGAAGGGTATGTCCTAGCTCCGCCACCACAGTATCGTACTACACCACCCAGCCAGACAGTCGCGGCTCGCAACAGTATACTGTGTGGAAAAGTGTCTTGACATTCGAAAAAGTTAAACAAGGCTTAACAAGATGACGGCACGTGTCTGGAACTGCAGTAGGGAACTTTTAAGGAAATTTTTTAAGAAGCTCGGATTTTGCTGGAGAAAAGTACCAATCCAAGTGGAAGATCTAGATTCAAACGCATGATTTAACAGTTCGGTGGGGCGATATCTGAAGCAGATACACAGATTCACTATTCCAGGAAAATGCTCGTAGGGTAACACTTTATGTCGTATGTCAATGCTTCACATAGTGTAACTTCTTGCTGACAGTCAGATACAGAAATTGGCGTAACTGAATTAATAGGAAAATGTCCGCGATTAATTGTTGTTCACATGGCTTGGTGAAGAAGGCTTTGCAGAAAATGCGTTACATATTTTAAATACTGTCAGAATTCCGGCGATTACCATGGTGATATGAACTACGAAACTTTTTGTAGGTTTGTTTAAAACAATCTGGTGCCAAATTTACCGGAAACATGTTTCGTTGTTTTGGTTTATGTTTCATCGTACATAGTGGCACACACAGGATATTCGTTTAAGGGGGTCCGAATAAATGTTCCTTCGGAAATAATGTTCGCGTATTACTTATAAATCCTATGCTAATCCATTATGTTGCACACTTTGACTTCCTTTATTCCTTTATTTTTTTTTTTTAACACGCAATAGACCACAAATGACATTTGTATCACGAGCAACACAAAGACTGTAGATTAAATTGTATTTAATGTAAAGGTCTTCATTTCTAATTCGTTCTGAACCAAACAATAACATTCATTTACAGAAATATATTTATGAAACCGGTGATTTTTTTAAATTAATTATTCAAAACCAGTTTGCCTCATGCTCTTATCTTCTATTTA
Source organism: Medauroidea extradentata (assembly GCA_003012365.1). Taxonomy (NCBI): domain Eukaryota; kingdom Metazoa; phylum Arthropoda; class Insecta; order Phasmatodea; family Phasmatidae; genus Medauroidea; species Medauroidea extradentata. Next base: position 43,282 of record PNEQ01066472.1, on the reverse strand, counting down.
ACATGCAACATTTATTTTGGGCGCACGTGGCTTTCGCTTAGAATAATTTAAATAAGAACACGAATTTCCAAAACATGTCACTTTAGCTGCTACAGTTGCTCTTTTCACTGTTTTTTGAAGCGCAGGCATCCATTTCATGCAGTGAAATATCTGTTACAGTAAGTTTGTGAAATACTATCTAATGTTTTGAGTTTCTGTTTTAAAACACTCGTGATTTTCCCTCAATTGTTGAGAAGTATTGCTACAACAATAGAAATAACTCGTACATTATTCTATCGTACACATGACTGTATTGCAATTTGTAGGTATCTAGGTTGAGTCATTGTGTTCAACCACCCGCACTCACCCCTCGTAGGTTCACCTCATTGATATTTTTAAAAATAATTTTGTAAACTTGGTTCATATAGCGATGTTTTAAATGTAAATAACCAAGTTAGTAATTTTATTTAATACAAGAAACAAAGCTTACACCACAGTATTCAAAGAATAAAAAACTCTTCAGTTTAATGAAAGATTAAACTTCAATATTATTATTATGTTATTTATTTGTTTGTGCTGCTTTTCTTATGCTGCGGGAGGCTAGGCCACAGCCTAGTTATAGCCACGTAAATAGTACCCAGTTTTCACACTTCGCTTGTTCTGAAGACATAACTCAAAGAAAACATGTCATGGACTACATAACCTAACCTTTATAAAGATACACTGTATTATTTTGAAACTTTAAATAAGTCTCAAAATTACAGAACAAAGTTGCAAGATCAGCAATTTTTTTACAATAAAAACGTTGTTCGCCTTGAATTTTCGTAATATTAGATTACGCAGCCCATGGCGTGTTATTGCACTCTGGTTTTCACTATTTGCATGGCAAATGTAACATGCCAAATTTATCTTTACTGGCGCATCGTTATGAAAAACTATGCGACCTAAAATTGCTTCGAAAGAAAAAATTATATTGACAAGTATCTTCACAAAACCAAAACTATTTCGTAACAACATAATATTTTGATATTAAACACACATTGGGGGGCGGGGGGTGGATAGGAAAAATGGTGTCAACATAAGGCAATTGCAAATTTTTCGATATTGTACATACTTTAAAGCAACATTTAATTATTTAATCAAATAGCGTCTTAATTTGTCCATTTATTTCAAGTTCAATTATTAGATTCATTGGTAAAACATTAGATTTGTGAGATCTTTCTTTAAGACTAGATTTGACGGCGTTACCCCCACATACAGGGTTATGCCATCCTACACAAAATAATAGGAATATCTTCTCTTTAAACACTTTCAGACTTTGTTAATATTTTCAGTACTGCAAATTTTTAAATGTTACGATTTCTTAAGTTAAAAGTCTGTTGTCTACTTAAAAACGCTGTACGGCATTGTAAAGAATACGTTTCTTTTACATTATTCTATGTTTTACTTATGCATAGAGAAGCAAAAAACTAAGGCAGTCAAAAAATAAACACTTGACAATAACACAATTATGGTTTCCTTTCAAAGTCACATAATATTAGACGATAGATTTGCATCGAAGAAAATACTAGGCTATTTCATCCACAACATTAAACATTTTTTTGTCCTTTATATAGTTTAAGTATGTAGGACTAAATGAAGATTTTACCTGAACATTAAACGACTTTGCAATTTTTTTACTTTAAAGTCATTCCACTTTTAGCTAAATTTGCATGTAGGCCTACAATAATGTATCCTACTCAAAATAATTTTCAATAGGCTACACGTTGCTTTTCCTTAATAATATAATCTTAGTATTCAAACACATATTCACACTCTGTTCTTGATTACAACCAATTCCAAATGTTAGCTTTTGTGTAAAGTGAGATAGGTTGTCAAAAATCTGTTTACATTCATCATATTTTTTCCTTAAAACATTATAGGCCTTAGTTTCAACGTAATAAAGAATAGTTAGGCCTACCTAATAACACTTTGGCGTAGAAAAATGTTTGTTTCAAATAATAACCTACGATTTCATACAGAAATCGCATTTGTAACCATCTGGCGAGTCCCAAACACTGCATTCAAAATGTGACCAACCAGAACACTTAACACATCTATAGCAGAGTTCGTTGTTCATACCAAACTCTCCACACACAGCACAAGTGTTGTTGTCGAATAGGTCAATATCATCTAGGGAATCGTCATCACACAGTTCATTTTCATTTACTCATTCACTTTCATTTTCAGAGGATTCGAAGGAAATTTTTTCTTCTACATAGTCGCAGATATGGTCTGCCGCAATTTCCTTTTTCTTTCTTAAGATGATATTTTACTTTCGTTTCCTGAAAGCCAACGTTTTTCTCAGTGTTTCGCAATTTTTATCTCTTGTTTTTGTTGAGATGGATTTCATTGGAATAGACGTTAGAATTATTGAGTGCTGTTTATTTTTTTGTGGTTGAATCGAGCTATGTGACTTGGCGGGTTGGCGAGTAGGAAAGGGGCAAATGTCTGCAATATGGACCACTGAAGACGAAGTTTTTGCCACTCCAAGTTCGTAGTTTGAGTCACTGGCGGAAGAAGTTTGAGGAACAACATGTAGACATTCTTGTATGTGTCTTGATTGTTTCACTGGAGCTTTGCCAACATTGATATATTCGTCGTGAATGATATGCCTACAGGTTGGTTGTTGGGACAAACTAGCTGCAGGTGTGAAGTCTTCCTCGCTAAATTTGTTTGAGTCAAGAGGATATATTCCAGTGCCAGCGAACCCAGAGACTTCCTTTTCAATTGTGAAAACTGTCATGTATGCTTCGTTGACGATACTTGCTAGTTCATATGGTGATATTTTTTAGTATGGGTGGCTATTCATATACATATCACATTCTCTGTTGAAGGCACGTTTCAAAGGGCCATAGAATGTGATATCTTGTTGCTGTAGGCGGTGTGATGAATGTGGGGGTATCGAAACAATAACTATTCCGTTCAAACTGCAAATTTCAAATACTTAAAGGGTTTTATGGCTGCTGTGGTTATCCAGTAATAATTAAACTGGACCCTCTTTCTTCGGCTTCACATTCTTTGCAAAATGTCAAGCCAAATTGCAAATAATTTTTTGTTCATCCAACCGTTCTTAGAGCAAGGGTATAGTGCTCCTTCTGGGGCGCCTTTCTCAAGCAAGTGACTTATTCTTTTTCTGGGATAGATGAAAATGGGCGGGATATAGATTCGTGATGTACTCATGACACAACAAACTGTTACCATTTTTCCCCTTTCTCAGATTGTTACAGAGCCCCTCATGATTTTGTCCTTTTGGACCAAGAATCTAAACTGGCTTTTGGGCAGTCGAAATTCCGTTTACATCCATATTATAAATATGGGTGAAACTAAATTTGTGCTTGTCCATAACATTCTCGATATTTGATCAGAACAGTTCGACTTCTTCTCGATTAAATGCAGTAACCCTGTTTAAACTGGTTGCCTAGAGCTTCCGGAAGCGAATTCCAGGATATCTTTTCAGGAACCCGTTCAACCAGCCTAGGCCAGCTAGTCTTTCAATTTTGTTGAAGTTTTTGAGAATATTTATTCTTTCAGCAATTTTGAAAGCTAATCATCGTAGCTCTATGTGTGTAAGGCCAAAGAACATTTTTTACAAGAAGTAAAACATGCTCAGCGATTTCCTTCTCTTGGGTTTTTTAAAACAGTGGTTTTCTACCAAGGCGAGCTTCACTCAGATTGCTTGATGACAGCCGATCTCTCAGACGTAGTTTTCAGAATGCTGAATTCTCTCGAAATTCTTTAACACTGCGGCCATCCCTGATAGCACTTATTGCTGCCTCTAAATGTTGTTTGGTAAACTTTGCTTTGTCACTTGTTTGTTTGTGAGACAGTGCCATCTGTGAATAATAGGTTAGGACTAATCACACTATGAAGAAGAATTTTACGGTCAAGAATGTATTTTACCTAAGTAGGTCTAAGTCCACCTAGAAGTAAAAAAAGAAAATAATTCAGCGTATTAAAAATTTTAAACTATTTTAGGGTTTCGAAAGCCGACTCTGGATAAACATTACCGAAAAACGAGTGGTTAAAAACATGGAAAAAATGGGGAATTATTAAAGAAATCAAATATTTAAATATTTCGTAAAAAGTTGCCTTTTTCTAAACATTAGACTAATTTATAATATAACAAAACTTCTTTTAAAAAAACAGTTTTCATCCATGTTTAGCTTGTTTATTTTCAAACTTTTGTTTCTATTTACATGTTTTACGATAATTAAGTAACTGACAGTAATTTTTAATTAACGTGGTTAAGAAAAGTGTTTTAATAACACTAAGTAGTTTACTTGCTTCATCAAAATTATTGTTTCCAAATCCGATATTAGTTCCTATAATGGAAACATCGATGTATAAATATTTGATTAGCTAGGCCAACAGCTTTACCTATTGTTAAAGTGTTGGGGTAATGTTGGTAAAATATGTTGGCCCAATATAAAAATGTGCAAAAGTCAGTTGACCCAACATTGATTTCTGGCTGAATGCCAACCATAAACAATATAAGCCTCGTATGTTGTTCCAACAATGGCATATATAATACTTCGGCCCTGTGTCAAAATTCATTTTGACCTGCATTGACTATATATTTTTGTTTTGATTACAGCTTATTTCATACAAAATGCTAAGAAACTTTATGTTGTCAAACATTGGCAAACTGTTGGCACTCCGTCAATTTTACATACATTTGACCATTAAAAATTATTTCAAAATAAGATCCACATAAAACATAGTAAATGCACTATCTTATAGTAAATTAACCTTTTATATTCGATTTTATAATGGAAAATGCTCACTCACATGCACAAAATACAATTTTATGTTAATATATTCACTCAAAAACGCCGCAAGGATGTTTAATTTAACAAATATGTCATATAATCAATTTAAAAATAAGTCAGCTTTTACCAAACTACAAATATCCATGACTAAATTTCATATTCAATAATTACCATATCCCTTGGAATTTGTGTAATCTTGTAAATACTGTAAATAATTTATTTCATGTTAAACGAAAGTATATTGGCAAAGAAAATTTGTCGGGGTAATGCCACCATTATTCGGGCAATACTGCCACACTGGTGTGGTGGTATTGCTCCTTTTACACTTAGCGCGCAGTTTTCCTCCTGCACACTAAGCAAAACGTTAAACACAGCAAACAGTATATTCCAAATTTGGCAAAAGAATTAGACTTGTAAAATATGTAGAGAATATCAAGATTAAACAACACTGAAAAACACAGCGTGGACATATACTGTCGAATATTACAAGAATTATGCGCTACAACACATTTGTCGCTCTCACAAACGAAGTGTTATGCACAGATCCATCACGAGAGTTCTCAAGTGTTTCACTTGGAGGTCCAGAGATGGCACTGCAGTCGGGGAGCGGCCAACACGTACAGTACGGAATATAAATGGAGTGGTGGCATTACATATTGTGGCGCCATTCCCCCATCCTCTCCTGAAGCCCATGCTACATTGATAGTAAAGTATCTGTATATAAATAACAGTAACCGCACCATAAGAAGTTGACAGGTTTCTATCCCTGTTACGATCTTAAGGCGGCTAACACTGTTAGAAAAAAATACCGTGAAATTATGGAAAAGTACTGACGAAAAATATCCAGAAATCTTCGTAAAGTAATGGACACTCAGTTTTTCTTGGTAACGGAACTCTCTGTAAAATTAAGGACAATCCGTTTTCGGCAAAAAAAAATAAATTTCTTTAATCTACTAGTAATCCATTTCCCAGAAATACTATATTTTCTTATTAACTATGTTTTCTCGAGATTCTGACACACTGGTTAGTTACCTAAAAAACTTTTCAAATTTGCTGGGATTCAAACCCACTACCTTATAATTACCAGCCAAAAGCTATAACCATTTTTTTAAATTTTTAATTTATTTTACGAAAAAGGAATTGGGTGGAGCAACGCATCTTACACTTGTCATAAAAAGGTTTTAATCAGGGATGGAACCAGACCAGGGTTGGGTAGGGGCATGCCTTAAAAAGGTAGATATACCAACGCCCCAAGTCAAAATGCGGGGATTCGGGGGGCCTTCCCCCGGAAAAAAAAATTGGATTTTAAGGTGCAAAATGGTGTTTTCCAAGGTGTTACCTAGCCATAACAATTTGCATATACCGCTTTAAGACTTTGTAATATTTTAAGGGTAAACTGTGATTTAAAATATTAACGGTCATCTGCTACCACTTCTCCCCCTATTTCCCGGGATCCAGCACTGTTTTAAATTGTAGACACCAGTTCGACTCATCTTGCAACTGGGAGAACTTCAAATTATTTTGTAGGCCTAGACGCAAAGGATCACCGAATCGATTGAAAAAAACAAGCTGACATTCGGGCGTAAAAATTTAATTTGAAACTTGATGAGGCGACCTCGAATTCGATAGGTTCCGTGTTCGAACTCCGGGAACGGCGGTGACGTGCGTGCTAAGTGCGGATGTAAGTTCAGGTCAGTTTAGCTGGTGGATCAACTCATTACTGCCCAGCAGTCTGTTGTCTGCTTGAGTGAACAGTGGAGTCGTCGACAAGACTGCTGAATTTAAAGCAGTTATTATTTTTAAATTAAAGGCGCCGCCTAGTTAGGTGGCCTCGTGCTTTGCAGAGCGACAAGAAAAAATAGTTTTATCAAAAGCTACACCGCATACACATTACCATTTAAGAAATTGCGTCATATTTTGTGTATATAATATTCATTTTCGTTAAACTAATGAAGGATGTGACGATGACGAATAATCTTCAATGTTACTTTATAGAAAATATACATTTTACTATTAGATACGTATTATTGGACGAAGTCAGTACTAGGAATTATTTTGTGTTTATTATTCTGTGAGAGAGAATTTTTATCTTAGAATTTAAATTAACTTAATTATATTATAGTTGTGCTTTAATTTTTCGAATACAATGTATTCGTAATGAAAGGTAAAGTAATTAGCTACGTTCATACTGACATATTTTTAGCTACAACTTGTCAATTTTTAATTAGGAAGGAGTTAGAGAAAATTCATTAAAATGAATGGCACGGCTCTTAAGAAGCCTCTTACTTGGACAGCAAGTTTCTACTTTATTTTCTTATGTGTATGCTGAAAGACTGATAATTTGCCAAAATGGGCTCAGATATGACGTGTTGAGAGCAGACTACTACCATAAGAGAAATTTGTGTTACAGCAAACAGGATTTATAGCAAAGATTTACTTCGATGTTATAGATAGCGTGAGTGACAGATTTTCGTCTTAAGAGCTGGCGAGGGGTGATATAATGTATGGAGCAGCGCCGGAATGAATGGACGGGGGAAACAGGTGAAGGAGATCCCCGAGAAAACCCGCTGACTGGCAGCATCCTCCGGTAAGATTTCCACACGCGAAAATCCGGGTACCGACCACGTCGGGAATCAAACCCGGATCGCCTTGGTGGGAGGCGAGAAGTCTGACCCTCTTTTATTAACCATTACACCATTTTATTTATTTATTTACACTAACATATTACAACACAATTGCAAACCCAATGATAAGAATGTTGTCACCGAACACAACAAATAATAGATAAACATAAGCACTGTTTAACTGTTACAGAACAGGTATACTACACACAGATTCAATATCTCCGAAAGGTCCTGTAATAGACTCACAACAAATTGGTAGGACTGACAAAGAGAGCTAAACCATTGCGGCGCAAAACTCGAAGCACACATCAGTGCATGCAATCTCTATCATACGCAAGAATAACATGTCAGAATTTAAAAGAAATATAAGTATCTGCCAAACTGGGTCTGAAGCGTTCCTCGACGGGCCATGTTCCATCGGTCTTCTCGAAGCACACCGATGAAGTCATGAAGGGTGCAATGCTGAGTATTGTGCAGGAGGAAATGAATGACGTGAAAAATTAGCCAATGGGAAGCACGACGTTTCACCGCAGGAAACAAGTAGAAGTCACAATGCAGGAGACGAAGGTTATCGACATCTTGATCTCGTATTAGGCGGTGCAGGTGAAAGACGCACCACCTCCATATCGGTTCAGCAATGATGCAAGAGACAATCCTATGGAATGTGGTGTCCATACGTCCGCAGTATGGGCAACTGGGATCATCACAGATGTGAATAGTGAAACGACGCATCACAGTCGGAACAAGGTCATTGTAAAGAACAAAAGCTGCCGAGCGGATATCTGTAGATAATGCCGCATCACCAATAGCCTTCCAAGTGCATGACCAATGGAGACAGGGATCCTTAGATGCTACCGCTGGCATAATGTCACTTCGTATCGAGCGACGGTAAAGAGCTTTCGGTGAGACAACGAAGCCCTCCGGCAAAATTTCGACTGTTCTCTTGATATTGTTCATAGCCGATCTATATGGTTGAAGTAAACGAGCTCTTAAATCCCATATCAATCATTGAATAGCTGCATAGAGATCGGCACGAAGCACTGTTTTAATGGCAGTCGCATTATATATGGCAGCACACTGGGTGTCATGGTCCAGCAAACCCAAGCCTCCAGATGATACGGAAAGGTAGAGTTGTGGACGGGCCGTCTTAAAAATGAACGAGCGCCACACAATCCATCCAACATATTTTAATAGGTAAGCGTTAATCGGACGAGGAAGAGGGAAAAAATGGGCCAAGTACCATAATTTGGATAAAACAAAAGTGTCGATCAACGACGCACGTAGTAGAAGATTGATGTCCCGCAAGTGAAGAGATAACTGATGCGCTCGTAATCTTGCAAGTGCAGCCTGCCAGTTGTGTGAAACCATACATGTAGCATCAGTCAGGAAATAAACGCCCAAAATTTTGACGTTGTCGACAATCGGGAAGGGCCCAGGGTCTAAAAGAACGGTATTTGCATCCTGATATAAGTAGAGTAAAGATGATTTGCGGAAATTTGTTCTCAAGTTGGAAGCATGCTTGAATAAGTCCAGGGCATCCAGGGTGTACCGCAAGTCTTGCTGCGACTGAATTAAGCAGGTAAGATCATCAGCATATGCATTCAATGCAAAGGAGCCAGTTGAAAATCCGAGACCCTGAAGCCTGTTGCTCAAAAGACGGCACAATGGTTTGATGGCAATGGTGAAGAAATTCATCGATAACGGGCAGTCCTGTCGCACAGATCCGCGAATGGCAATAGGAGAGCTGAGAAATCCGTTCAGTTGTATACGCGATGTGGCCCCATCGTGGATCATTTGAACCCATCCTATAGCAGCTGGTGGAAAACCGAAATGATGCAATACTGCCAACAAGTACTCATAGTCCATTCGGTCAAACGCCTTATCCATATCAGTATTAAGAAAGGCAGCGGTCTTACGCTGGGTCGTGACATATAAATGCACATTGTTCAGGGCCTGCACCCCTTGAATTATCGACTTTCCAGGTACACCACAAGTTTGCCCCTGACCAAGAACGTCAGGCAAAGACATCATGAGACGTGCAGCGCAGAGACGAGTCAGGATTTTATAATTTGCACACAGCAAAGAAATCGGTCGAAATTCATCTGGACGTCGCGGAGAGGATTTCTTTGGAACGAGGACTATAATGCCTTGTTTATGCGAAGAACACAGCTCACGTCGCGCAATTATGTCATGTAGAACAGCGCAGAATTCCACATTAATGACACCCCAAAATACCTTATAAAATTCATATGGAATGCCATCTGGTCCAGGTGAACGACGAGCAGGAAGGTTAGCCACAATCCGTGAAATTTCGGCATTCTCAAAATCATTCACAATCGTTTCCAGTCACGGCTGCTCCACGTGGTTAACACAATGTTGCAACACAGAGTCCACACAAGAAAGATCAATTCGATGCTTCGAATAGAGTTGAGCGAAATGGTCATTAATAATGCGTGTCATACTAGGTTAGTCGGTACGTAACACTCCATCGCAATCATGCAAGCCATTGATCAATCTCTGTTTTATTTGTTTTCGTTCGGTGACCAGGGCGAAGAGACTGTAACATTCTTCAGCAGTAACACTCTTATCGCGCAACAAGCTGTTCAGTGTCAAGGTTAAGTAACGTCTGTTTCGCAGCCCTGAGCTGCGAGGTAACATCAGAACCACTATTCGCTCGTTCATGCAACTCCCTCAGCAGTGTTTCATAATAGGAACGTGTATGGTGCCGTTCCTGAGAAAGCCATTACGAGTGTTTTTTAAACAAACTTCGAGCATGTGGCTTCACACAATGTTCCCACCACAAAGCTAGGGACCAATAATAGCACTTCTTGTTACACGAAAGTGCCCATTAGGTGCGGAAATCCTGTTGAAATGCTTCGTCACTAAGGAGTAGCGTATTGAGACACGACCATGTCTTATAACAGACTGGAATTGTTCAAATGTGAACACAAAGGCAAAGTGGTCACTGAAATGCACCGGTATGATATTTTACCGGTGTAGTTTACTTGAGAAGGCCTTTGTAACATAAAAGCGGCCCAGTCGCGATTTACTGAGGCTGGTTGTGTACATATAATGCGGAGATGTTATGTGTAATGCACAAGCGACATCTACGAGTTGCAACTGCTCAACAAGTTGCGCCAGACCTGCATTTGCAGGATAAGAGCCACCTAAATGATCTTCATAACGAACGACACAATTAAAGTCACCACCTACGATGTGTTGACGGCAGTTGGGTGGAAAAAGCGGTAGAAAATCAGTAGCGAAGAATTTATTTCTCTCATTCCGAGCTAGTGATCCAGATGGAGCGTATATGTTCACCATCGCCACATCAGCCACACTCCCAGCAATTATCCTCCCAGAGGGATGGCATTGGATTCCAGATAATTCGAGACCTGTCCGGGTGAGAATAGCAGTTCCACGCCCTCTATTGCCAACATTCGTGTAAACTTTCATACGACAAAAGCCAGGGAAATCGTGGAGAACTACTTCTTGTAAGTAACAAATATCCACTGCTTGATGGGAGATAAATGTTTCCAGGGCTAAAAAACGTGGACGAGTCGACACACGATAAATATTCAGTGTCATGGCTGTAAGAACAGTAAGCATTGCTGTTACCAGGAAGTGATAGTAATGTTCCCAAAAACTGAAATGGCATTGCCCCTCATTGTGATTTCAGCCTGATATGATTTTCAGCGGAAGAAAATACACCATCTGCATACAAAACAAATACATCATACATATTACATATAGAAACATGCATAAAGGAAAATAATTTGCGACAGTAAGAAGCGGAGATGATAAATTAAAGCCAGCAGTCATCACACAGTGTTTGAATAGGCAGCGAAAGCAGTCTTGTACAATGACACATTTTTTCGTGTAGAGCGACCGTCATGTCCTGTGTGTTAGGTTTTAGGTCCATGCTCTTGAGACGTACGTAACTTAGCAATTACAACTTTTGCAAGTTCTAACGACTCTAAACGAACCTGCATTTCTTCAGCACATGTAGGTGAGAGAGCAATTGACTTACGTACAGGACTACTATCATCCATCCTACTCATTGTGTCATGGCCACGCTTGTCATGTAATAATGTTTGTTGTTTTGTAGATGCTCTACTTTCGGAGGGCTCTATTTCAATTTCTACTGTAATTGGCCGGTTCGGCATCGTCAGACCATGGGGTAACATCACGTAAAGATGGTTCAGGTGTTGACTGACGAACGGTTTCCGCGAAGTCCATTTCCTGATCCTCACCATTTGCCTCATGCCCTTGAGTAGCGGACATGGCTGGCAGTACAATGGCAACCAAAGCCTTCGCGGTGAGCGGAACAAACTGTTCAGTAATTTGTTCGCCTGGTTGCACCTGTAGCGGCTGACATTGTTGTGAGGTGAACAAAGGACTGACGAAATCAGATACAGATGTGTGTAAAGTTCGGTTACTGCCAGTGACAGCCTGGCTGAAGGACCCTTTTTCCAATCTCTGTATACTACGAGAATCCTTAGCTTGTAGTGTGGGGCAGGAAATACGTTCATGGCCTGGCTGTAAGCAATAGTTGCAATTACGTGGCTGACCCGGGTATATTACTACTCCATGTGCGCCATCGATAGTGACATAAGATGGAATATCCTTGTGAATGACCATCCATGCAATGCACACACCGGATTTAACTTTATATTTATATTTATTGCCCCAGAATTCATCCTGAAGACTAATGACATGTCCGTACCCTTCTAAAACTGTCAACAGTTTGGAATTATCAATTTCAACCGGTAAATTGATGATCCTTACCGGACGGAGATTATCGACGGCAGCTTCAATGGTGACGTTGATCCGTTCCCCTAGTCATGGATGAAATGCCACCGGTGTCTTGAAGTATTTGTTCACACAGTCGTTGTGAGACCAATTTTAAGAAGACACAGTTTTGACGGCCGTCCAGCTGTATGGCTTCCAGTTGGTCTTCGCGAATATGTAGTGAAGTGTCAAGCCACTCGTGGATGTCCAGTGCGGTCGGCCTTTTAGCAAACGTAATGCTCAATGTATTAACACACATTGTCGTTGTAGAGTTTAGAAAAGTGACTAGTACACAAACAAACGCGAACACGCGCGCAAGTTTACCCGTTCAACACCACAGACCTCGCACGCCGCTGTGCGATGTGCACTCGGCGAGCGTTGACACGATACTGCCGTTGTACCACAGTAACAACTTCTGAGTCAGTGAGTTCCATGTAGTGGTAAGATATCAACTTTTTAAGTGACCACTCTTGTATTTGACGTTACATTATGAGATAAATATTTTATTATATATATAACTTTAAAGGTACATACATCATAGTGCGAAACACAGAGAACAGGTGCAATTTTTTCAGCTGTGATGAAGCGAGGAGAATATAATATGTGTGTAGCCATTGAGTGGGGTAGGCTAGAAGGGTATACCATAAGGAAAGGGAGGGAGCAGGAGACGCTACAGGGTATGCTTTTAAGTGAGGACAGGGGTATATCATAAGGAGAGGGGGGTTATGAGAGGGAGGTGGTATGCCATAAAGGTAGAGATAGGCTAGTACAAGCATAGGGTGTAGGAGAGGGGCAGACATCCACATCCCCCTCATGATGTTTAAGCATAACTTGTACCAAAACGATCCATTCCCCTCACCTACCCTAACCCTTCACTCCCCTGCCACATCCCTTCTTGGATGATGTTAAGCCCTCAGCCAATCATAGACCTCATGGCACTTAGGTGCTATTCGTACCGAAAGTCCCCTACAACCAATCCCAGCCAAGGATATGCCCCCCCTTCCCGTAATTGTCCTATAGGCCAATAGTAGCAACCAGGGAAGGGAGGACTATTGCTATTCAAATGCACCTTATGTCGGTTTTGCTCCCAGTTGGGCCAAAACACCAACACTGTCACTATTACTACTCGGAACACTTTAGTCACTTACGGGACTGTTCGGCTCTTTGTTCATACGCGATACGAGTCCTTGTTTTTATTGCTCTTCTCTTCGCGGCAAAGTGTGGAAAACCAGGAAACAGCACTTAACTTCTATTACCTTAGCTTGTCTTGTCTTCTTTTCATTTAGGACCATTGTGCATCCACATTAACTCCATGATTCATATTGATTATTAATACCACTTTTTTTTTAAGAAACACAGTAAAATATGCTTTAAAATTGTAGAAACATATTTCCATGAATTTTTAGAAAGTTACGGTCAAACGTCTGTAAACTGGCGATACAGACTAATTTCCATAAACAAAAAATTACGAAAACAACTTCCGTTAAATTACAGTACTTTTCTGTGAATATTTCCGTGAATTTACAGAAATTTTTATCAGTGAAGTAGCGGTACAGTGTGTTGTAGCATGCATCTATCAAAAGTGTTTGTTCGACGTTTTTAAAATGTATATCCGTGTAGTGTTAGTTACAAGTCCTTTAAGTAGCGGTCCAACTAGGTGTATTGGGTAAAAGGTTGTAATTATTCCCTATTTAAAACTTTTCGTACAGTAAATATTATGATTCTAATGAATGTATCGCGTATTTGTTGCTCGAGTGTATGTAATTCAAAACGTTGACATTACGTATATGAATTTCAGTGTGTAATGTGATAGTCATTATGTACGCTCGTTGGTAAGTCTGTACCATTATTTTTCGTCGTTATTGTAAGAATGTTAGTGAATCAAATAGCCTAACCATTTTAAAAATTAAGAAAATACTGTGCTCTCATTTTTAGGCAATTGTGAATTCAACAAACTTTTTGAGATGCTAGACAAGTTCAAGGTACCAGAGTTTTTATACATTTTTGTTTTCGAACTGTAATGAATCAATGTTGTAATTGATTACAAAGATCCTACAAAACATATTAGCAATGGTTTCTACAGGTTTTTTAACATTGGCACATAATATGTTTATACCTATTTCTACTGGAAATGTATACTTGGAAATAAATTTCAATGTTTTAGATGTGTGAAGCTCTACGAACTCTGATTCATTATGTGTATTCTTAGACAGCATATAATTTCGTAAAAATATTCTTGTTACACATGAAACTAACATAAATCGTTATCTGAAATTTTGCATTTATTTGCAGAACACATTGCACTGCAAATATTTGTTGCATTGTTGTAGTGCATAATGACATATAAAACACTATTCTATAACATGTGCAAGCAGGTAGTCAAAAGATTTCGATGAAACAGTCTTTTTAGTTTTGATTTATTTGGTAAGACTATTTTTGCTATAATCAACTACAGGATGAAAGTGTGATACTGTATGTACGATTTTAACATTATTAAATTTTCAAAATTTGTTAGAAGCCTTTCACAGTAACTGTACACACACGTTATATTGTGTTTATGTTTTCGTACACTTGGTGTTTTACACTATTGTAAAGATTATAAAATAACTTTTCTAACATTTAATTGGACGTTTTGTTTTGAAATCACTTATATGAAGCATATATTTACCACATAACATGGTTTTTAAAATTTGTTTCGTGTTCAAGTCTTAGTTCATTACTTTTATTACTTTAACTTTACAAATAGTAACTTTTCGGCTGTATGCCCCAATTACTGCATAAAATTTATTTATTTATCATACATATATATTTTTTTAATTTTTCAGGCAATTTCGAGATACGGCAAAGGAAAGGTACTTCAAAAATATGAACATGGCAACATATTTTCACTCATCTCTAGCAGACTATTTCCTTGGAATCTGGGGTGGTGGAAATCCGAAACCATTCAAGTATACAGAAATTCAACGACACAGGTATATATATATGCTATGTATGTATACATAAATTATAAACTATTTTGTGTTTGAGTATACTGCAACGAGCCAGCAGACAGATACTATAAGGGCCACACAACACGAAACACAACTTACGAGCTCTTCCTGCCCCCTTGAAGGACGTGTGACTAGGTTGATTTACAGGGCAAGGACAGGTAAGATGATACATTAGCAGCAAGCTACTCTAAATTAACTGTTCTTTATTCGTCACACTACGCTTGCTAATAACAACCAGCTTGACAGTCAGAAAAGAGTGTGGTTTCCTCAAGCAGAGTAATAGAACATTGCGTGCCTTCAGAGAGGACGAGTGGTGAGATACTTTTGCGATGTTCAAGTTAGGACATTCTTGACCTCGTCGCTAGAGGAGCCTCCTAGTAATTGCCTCGTGACAGTATAAGAGCAATATTTTCCCAACCCAGAGAACTTTATGAGAGGTTGGAGATCGGAGTTCAGCGAGGGCCGAGGGGTCGACGAATGCGTGCGTTTTGCAGCAAGCGATATCGGTAGCTGTGAGTGAAGAGAACTGTGTTAACGGGGGTGACCAGCAACTGCGGTCTAAATAATGACGATTAATAACGGAAGGCCAAGAAGAAAACTAGGTTTGATAATGCACAGTAAAGGACAGCTGGAATTGGGCAAAGAGAATCTTGGAACTTGTGACACTTATAGTAGATATAGAATCGTGTAAATAGTAGTTATGTTGCATGGAAGGACATTATTGTATCACACACTTACATTTCACTGTGTAAATACATACCTATACATAGCAACGTGGTATGCAGATGTAAGTTTACAGTGTTAATTAACAAAGTCAGTCTACAGTAAAATGTTATTTAAATTATGTTTATATCTATATTGAAGGATAGCAACATCTGGGAGCATTCCAGCAAATAACATTCGCCAAATAAGTTAATAAAATAAAAGCCATATAAAATAGGCTTGAAATAAATGTAATATGTTAGTGCATGTTAAAAAGTGCATTGTTGTAACAGTCAATCTGACGATATTTTAGGGAAGGTAAGCGTGCGACTATACCTAGAGGTTGTAAGGGAGTCCCATTGTAGGTATACCAGGTAATAAAGTATGTTTGGCATCACATATTAGTTCCTTTGGGGTCAGACTGGAAAACGCATAGGTAATCCTACAGGCGACCAGATATCCCCACGAGAGGTACTCCTCCGTGTCTGGTCTGGTTTTGAATCGTATTGTTGGTGGCTGCCCGATGTTGGGCAGACCCGGAGGGGACCCCTTCTTCTTGTAATGGGTCAGTTATTTAGTTGCGAAAGTGCCCGAGAACATGGCTGGTGAATCTTTTAGGGGTGTTGGTAGTGCGTCAACTAAAACAACAGGGGACTGAGCAGTGAATCTTAGTCGGAGGGCATGTACGGCGGGCGAGGTTATGAGATGGGTGGCTTAGGACTCTCTTGCCACTCAGTACCACTCATTTGGTAGAGGGTCTACAGCGCAGTCCAGGTCAATGCTAATGGGTTTCGACGCCCCAACGGTCTGTCAGCTAAAGGTAATGCCGTGGGTGTGATGCCTACCACGCCCATGAGGGCCGGGTGCCAGTTGGCGTAAATGGTAAGTCGCACTATAAACAATATATATAATGTATGTACAGGTGAGTCATACATAAAGAAGTGTGTTAATTTCGTGTGATGATAACTCTCAAAACATCATGTTTAAAATGTGTTTTAATATGTCCCTAAAGTGAAAATATTGGGAGTAATGGTATTTTAAAATGTCTGTTGTAATTGGAGTTTACGAGTAGAATTTATGCTACCCTGAAAATAGACTTTCAAATTACATTTATAAAAACATTTCAAAAACTACTTAACATAAAACAACAAAACTTCATACAATGTCTTATAAATAACTTTACTTCATTCTAAGTATTTTAATTCGGTAATTCCATTAGCCCATCATTGTTCAAATGGGGCACGACACTATTTTTTTTTTCTAATTTCGGATCACTTCACTGTAATTCATGTTCTTCTACAGAATACTAAACAGGCGGAGAAGATTTATAAAAGGCCGTCTTGTCGTAAACTGCTGGAGTTAGCCGTTTTCGATAAAATCGTATGTAAATATTAATGTATATTTATGATCGCCTGAAACATATGCAGGCATTGTGACTTTCTTGCCATGCGTGTTACTGATCTAGAAGGCATGTTATTGTTACGACGGATTTATCAACTGAGATAGTGCTACACGCCTATTAGTTCGGTTACGCGCCTCGCAAGTAAGTCACAATGCCTGCATATGTTTAGGCGTTGCTAAAAAATACATTTATTTTACATTGATTTTCTCGAAAACGACTAACTGTAGCAATTTTCGACTAGATGACCTTGTTTATTAATCTTCTTCGCCTGTTTAATATTCTGTAGCAGAATATGAATTACAGTGAGGTGTTCCGAAGCTAGAAGCAGAAGAAAAGTGTCGTGACATTTGAACAACGATAGGCCTATGACACTACCCAAAAATTTAATTAGAAGAAATTACAGTTATTTATAATACACTGTACATACTTTCGTTATTACCTATTAAGTAGATTTAAAATATTTTTTAAAATGTTTTTTGAATGCCAATTTTCACTTTAGGGACGAATTAAAACACATTTTCGGCCTGGATTTTTGTGAGCTAACAGCACACGAAATTAACACACTTCGTCCTGACTCATTCTGTGATTAAATATATATATATATATATGTGTGTGTGTGTGTGTGTGTGTGTGTGTGAGTGAGTGAGTGTGTGTGTGTATGAATGTGTGTGCGTATATACATACATACAAGTTAGTCAGGACAGAGTGCGTTAATTTTGCGTTGTGATAGCTCACAATAACTTACGAGGACAACGTATTTATAATTTGTCCCATATGTGAATATAGAGGGAGTGATGCCAAACCGAAACTAGATTTTCGAAATACAAATTAATTAATGTCTCGAAAACAACAATATTCTGAGCACTGTATCAAAATGACTGTTCGTTCTGTGAAATTTAGTTTGTTAATACCACCGGCCCATCATTGTCCAAATAGGGTACAAGGTCTTGTTTTGGTTTGTAACTCTGCAACACGTCATTGTTGTTCGTGTTGTACTACAGATCATTGTCCTGGCGCAAAAGTGTAACAAAAAAGGACTTATCTTAAAGTGCTAGAGTTAACCATTTTCAAGTAATTTACATGTCAAATTTTTGCCATTTAAAATACAAAATATTTATCACCTGAAACATATCCAGGCATTGCGACTATCTTGCAAGGAGGGTAGCTAAGCAAATATGCATGTCGTAATGATACGATTTCGATAGTTTTTTAATCGACGAACTGTAACTCGTATGGTGACAAAGTAGGTTACATAGCACGGTAATGCGGTTGTATTCTGTGGTGATCAAAACTGGTATTAAAATAAAACACACGAATATATTGCAATGTGCACTACGCTTTACAAAATCAATATGTCAGGTATTTCTACAGACAGTTGAACCTGTACTAATATGGACACGAAATTATACAAAACAGACATCCCATTACTGCCGTAAGTAACGCTATAAGTGATTTTACAAATGTTTCTTGCTGTGTAAACAGTGAATAAATTACATTAGCTGCAGTTGCGCAAACACTTAAAAAACTTTGTTACTAATTTAAAGTGAAAGAATCACTGGATAAATTCTGTGATTAATATATTTTGCTATTTTTTAAAGAATGGAAAAAGTCTCCAAACGCTGTACTAGCTTTTTAACCCAATTAACAAGTTTTAAATACGCAGTAAACTTTATATCATGCGACGAAAGATCAAATTAACCTGCTCTTTTTAACATGATGGTAAACTCATTGAATTCATAATAGGTTTTTATTCTTTAAAAAATATAACAGTCCGTTAGTGTATCTAAATACTGAATTTATCTCTTGCGGTAATACTGGAAAATTTTTTGAAACTTATTAAAAAATTTTTAGCTCCAAATGAACATTCATTCAATTCCAAAAAATACACCTCATTGTACAAAATAAAAAGTATAACCAAAACATGTTTTTATTGCAGCGTTTTTTTTATTTCGAATTATTTTGTATGCCTAAGCCATACATTTTTTTCGGATAACCAGACACAAGTTGCAAATTTAGACAATTAGATATACATCCGAATCTGTAAACATAACAATTTCTCCACAGGGCTTCTGAATATCGGTGTAAAATTGTCAAAATAAGTTGGTAAAAATTTGAGCCAATTCGTAATCTTTAGTGGTTTGCTAACTTATTTCCCTACCAAATCATGTGTCCAAATATATTTCTTGTAAAAAATATGCAGGATGTACATAAAGTCTTTCCCTCATTACAAAACTTCATAACATGAAATCTACAAATGGTAGCTATGTGCGGTTTGGACGAACGTGTAGTGTAACTCATAAAACTTTTTTGTGCCATACTACACAACTTCGATATGTGCACCATTGGTGGCCCGTAAAGCGTGAAGGCGATATTCAATTTCTTGCCACGTTTTCGTCAACATGTCTTCAGATACAGAAGCAACCGCCTCTGTTATCTGCCGAATAAATGTCCCAACATCAGCACACGTGTTGCATACACTTTATCATCGACAAATCCCCAAAGGAAAAAGTCGAGGGGGTAACATCAGATGATCTCGGTGGCCAGGATGTTGGTCCAACGCGTCCAATAAAACGGTCCGGAAATGTTCCATTAAGGAAATCACGGACATGCAATCCCCAACGTGGTGGTGCACCATCCTGTTGAAACACAGCCCAAGGTTGAAATTCTCGTAGCTGAGGTACTGTGTAAAGTTATAACGTGTCTAGATAGATGTTCGCTGTTATTGAGTGCTCTGCAAAGAAAAAAGGACCCATAATATAGTTATCCATAAGGGCACACCAAACATCGACTTTTGGGCTATTCCTCTTGTGTTCCAAAATAGAATGAGGATGTTTGAAAGGCCATATACGCACGTTATGCCTATTCACTTTACCTGACGTATGAAATGTTGATTCATCGGTGAAACACACACGCTGTAGATAGGCATTATAAGCATCAATACGATGCAACATTTCTATCGCAAATGCAGCGCGACGTTCGTGGTCATTTGGTTGCAAGGCTTGAACAAGTTGAACTTTGTACGCATAAAATTGCAGTCTTTTGTGCAAGATTTTTGAGCACCGTCGCACGTGGAATACCAAGTTGACGTGTCGCCTGACGTGTCGATTTGGAGGGGCTTCGTTGGAATGCTTCCTGTACAGCGTGGACAGTGTCATCACTTACAGAAGGATGGCCTGTTCGTGGACGGTGGCACACATTACCATTTTCTTTAAATGTTTCACACCACGCCTTTATGCTCTTGTGTTCGGGTGGTGGGTGTTCATACTCTTAGGAAATTGCGCTTCACTGGAACAGGAGAGTTCGTAGGTTGGTATCTCAAGTGTTTCGCTGTGAACGAGAGTCTTCGATGCTACGAATTAAAGAAAACATGATGTTTAAAGTACTCGCGGAAATATTGAACCAAGCCCGATTAAACCATGACTGGAAGCAGGAGAGGTCTCGGACCATTATGCAGAATCCAAGACGACTGACAATGGCATCTGAGTAGAAAGAAGAAGGCATTTTGAATGAAGTGAAGGATATATTATACACAACATAACCATCCGTCAGTATGTTGTCTTTCCTGATAGTATTTGCTAAAAAGATTGCTGGCTTTTCCAGTTTTTGTATATGTCATCACCAGTGACTATGAATGACACTTACACCTAGCATAGGATACATGTCATCTTGCATAGGCTGGCAGGAGCTAAGTGGTTTTCAAAATTTGTTGTGAAGAGTGGTTTTCATTGTGAAGAGGCCAAGGAGGCTATGGTACAGAGAACTTTTTTGGGGCCTAAATATAAGGTACCTAGACATTTAAAGCCATGTCTATGCAATTATTACACCATAATTGAGCACTTTAAGTTCAAAGTCTTATCATTACATATTTGAGAAGCATGTCTAGATTACATTGTCATTACATCATTACACAGTAGACATTTGATGAACAGTAGGACTATACGGATTGCTAAACAAAAAGCGAATGCAGCCAGTGAGTTACCACCTTTTCAGCAGGATTATTTCTTAGAAAGGCGGAACAGAAACTGCCTGGAGATGATCGAAGCTGAAAAGGAATGGGCTCAACTAATTGACAATACTAAAATGTGGAGCTTATTATTCTTGCATACTTACAGTCGTCGCTTTGTATTGGGTCTGGTATAATTGATATGTCACTTCAAGAGCGGACGTAATCAATGATGATGTTATTGTGGTGAAGCTGCTTTTAACAAATTGAATTAAAATTAACTGTCTATAAAGAAAATATATGATTTCATTTTAGACACAAAATACAAGTGATACAGGTAAAGTATCAGAGTTACCACAAGTGCAGGATGTCAAGTAGAGACCTCTGAAATACTTCAATAAAGTATTGCCAACATCTAAGAGGAAAAATAGCAATGTACATGGGGATCCCAAATAGCAAACATCAGCTAGCCCACTTGTGCAAATCTGAACGTGATATGCAGCCCACATGCAGTAAACATTCGGAATGCACCCACGGCCACATGTAGCACACATTATGCTTAGTGAAATCACCCACACATTAACCACAAGTGTACCACAAGCATTCTTATTATACTCAGATTCTTGTGGGTTAGTTTGCTAATCTGCTTGTGGGCCATATACTGAGACATGTCAGTCTTTTAAAACTAAGTTGCCACATTAAATTTATTTCAATATAACTACAAACATGTTTACTGGTATGGCCTGATAAACAACCATTCCCGTAAAAGTGGACCATCATACTAGCGAACGTTCGCCGCTTCTGCCAACAGTTGGTCAACTGAATAATTATTGTATTTGCTACTAGGGCAAACTTCTAGCAACTGTGAAGTCGATTCCACAAACTATCTGTTACCACAACTGTAGAAATGTAATTCTATGAATGTATAATGCTCTATATTAGAGACATATATTTCAACAACCACGATGGTTAAATACTCTAATAGAGTAAACACTTCCAAAACTATTATTTTGACTAACAACATAGACCTGAGTGCCTTCACAGCAAAGCAGTGGCATTTTTTTGAAGACCACCAGCCACCATAGCAATTGCCAGAAGAAGAGAGTGCAAGATAATTCTTCCAATGATACATCCTCTGGATGAACAGATGGAAAAATTACGACGAATTAAATTACTGACCCCTAAATTTCAGCCCATAAAGGAGTGGACCCAATTGGAAAGAAATATCATTTTGGACCCAGTGGAAAATCACATTGAAGAAACATGGAATATGTTACAGGAGTTGGTAAGGAATCGGTGGGAATCACAATTGAAGGCAGTCATTTCAAAATGAAGAGTTGCAGAATTAACTTCGCATTTCAGCAGCAGCCAGTAAATAAGGTCCTCAACAGAGTTCGTCTGAGATTTCACAGACTACATTGTTTGGAAGACGTTGACAAATTATGTTATATGCTTGCTTACATAGGAAGGGATTATGGATCAAGGAATGTTGCCATTGTTGAAGTCCCATTTACGATAATGGCTGTAAATGTTCTGGGCCCTTCACCTACTACAGAAAGAGGTATTTGTATATGTTAGTTACCGGAGATTATTAAAATAAATGGCCTAAAGTCACACATTTATCAAATTTAAGATGCTTCTACAGTGGCCAATGCTTTAATACAGCAACTATATGCAAAATTTCAAATGTCTCTGGAGCTCCACACAGACCAAGGGTGAAACTTCTAAATTGAGTTGTTCCGGAAGAAAATATTTATTTTAGGCAAAAGAAGGCTCGAGGAACTGTTCTGCTCCCTCAGTCATGTAGAATGTTAGAGTTACTGAACAATGGGTGTTTAATATTAATATTAAACAACCTGTGTAAATATCGGGAAGGTATTTTCGGGACACCCAATAAATATAGTAAATAAAATTTTCATATTGAGTGACGGTCTGGTAAATGTATAACACGACAGATCAAGATCTATTTCTAGTGCGAGATCACAGTGTCCAGAAGTCGGCAGCTAATGAAAAAATTTGTTTATAATTTGCTTCGTTTATTCTAAATCTCAGGTCAGAGTGAACAAAGAACAACAGCTTTTATTTTTTAGTTATTCTCTCCTTGGAAATAAATTATAGTTTAAATTCTATACCAGCAATTTATTATTACAAAATACAACTATTTTCAAAACACATAAAGTATATTATTTACACCCAAAATTAAATTGTAATATATTATTTCGTGATAAATGCCTGCCGTACGCAGTTATTAGTTTCAGTAGAAATACTAGACACAAAATGCAATATTAAACTGGAGCAGTATTTGTCGAATCTTTGTGTCAGTCAAACAAAATGATTCAGATTTCAAGATTATGTTATATATCCTGGCATATCATTCCGTAGTCTTCAAGTAGGGAGTTAGAGGATTTGGTCAGCACTCAACATCAAGGTCCAGTTAGAGGATTTGGTCAGCACTCAACATCAAGGTCCTCAACACTGGAGAGGGGTGATATGATGTATGAAACAGCGCCGGAATGAAGGGACAGTGGAAATGGGGGATCCCAAAGAAAGTGCTGACTAATAGCTTCGTCCAGCATGATTCCTACATGCGAAAATCTGGGAACCGACCACACCAGGAATGGAAATGGATTGCCTTGTTGGGAGGCGAATGGTCTGACCATTCAGCCACGGTGGCCCCAATCCTCGAGTAAACAATTGTGCTGTCTGGAAGGAAAATCCACCTCAAAGAAAACCTACTGTTTGGGCAGCCAATAGAAGAATCGACTGCTAATCCAGAATATGTCAGTATGCCAGTAGTTGGTCAAGATACATGACTTGGTGTCAATTTACAATCAACAAAGGCCGAGTGAAGACCAAAGAAGAAAACATGAAGGAACCCTAGGAAGACAAATAGCTTGGTTTTACATTCCACAAACGAAAAAGGGATTCTGTCTAAAGCTTCGAGAAAACTGAGAAGGTCCTCACAATATATTTAATGCACCAATGGTGATGGTTTCTCGTCTTGGTTTCTAAGGCTAAGTGATCTCTATGAAGGACAGGTAGTATTTAATCGATAGTGGTGTAGAATTTCCTGCATTAGGATATTAAGGAAGTGTTATTTCGTGGTAATGGACACTTGGAGTCCGTAAATAGACACTGAAGTGACTTCTGGGTCAGCAAGAGAAAGGGAAATGTTTAAAATTAGGCCTTATCTATTGACAGGCATAACATACTGGGACATTTTATTGTGCAAACACATACCTATACTTATCAACATAACATGTAGATAAACTTTAACAATTAATTATTTTGAAGTAGTCGCTAAACAAGTAAGTTAGCATTATTATTTATTTAGTTTCAAACAGTTATAGCCATTTCTTACAAACTTTTTTTAAGTTTAACAATGTGTAACCTTTCAAAATATATAGTGTATTTTGCAGGCATGTACCTGTAATGAGTCAAATACATCTGCGCGTTATTAATAACTTTGCTCAAAGAAAATAAATTCCTAAACACGTGTGACTATCACTGATATAATAAAATTGTGTTCTTACTTGCATCGGGATCGATTGACTTCACTTTTTCGACAAGTGTTGCGTATGTAGGGGCCTAGTACCCTTAATTTCGCGGTTGTGGTACGATTTACTCTTTACTTTCCACAAGCACGGAAAGCCACGAAACACATCGATAAATGAAGATACAAAATCTTTGGGCCACATAGCCATTGTACAACACGAACTTCACGGAAACAAATTAACTACTGTCTATTCGCGTTCAAGTGAGAGCGCGCGAAGCAAATGAATGTGATAGAGGGTAAGGTTTCTCAATTAAAACACGTAGTGTTCATGTGATTGCAGCTTGTAATCAAGGGTGTCCGGAATGCTCGCCACATGTAGTGGCAGACAGGTATTGAGCGTAGAATACCATGCACGAATTGGTGGTAGCTAGGTAAGTATGAACATATTAATTGCAAAACCTAGTTCGACGGAAATCTGGCTGTTCGGGGTCTTCATTAACATCAATAATTGGCAGTTCATTTCGAAAGAAAAACGCATGTACCTTTCTCCGTATTGCATTCTTGTCGAACCCGTCAAAACTTTACTTTCTTTTCGGTGACTTTCATAAGTGAGGGCTGTTACATATTTAGATATGTAGATAATTCTCGACATTAATATTCTCGATGTTTGATGCATAACGATTCTTGATAATATCTACGATGCTGATCGATGTAATTAATTAATAGAGGTTCATTACGTAGTCAGAGCTCTCGTTGTTATCAAACCATCGGTATTACTGACAGTGTTATGGAACCCGTAAAATATTGTTTTCAATACATTCGTTCCACATTAACAATATTTTCATTATACTTTTAACAAATCCGTCACATAAGATACATAGACGCTATCCATTTTATATACATTATGTGAAGTTTAAATATAATTGATAGTATTCATGTTGCACGTGTTGTAGATGTAATTACTATACCAATCATGAAGTGTATGTATCAGGATTTACGATCGATAAGTGAATAAAGAGTACATCAGCCCTGGTTGGGCATTCATGTGTTTACATACGTTCGACTGTAACAGTGAAACACATTTACAGTTGACGTTTCTGTCAGATTAAAACACTATCAGAAAACAATACGAATACTCGCTTGATCAGTCACCAATTCAATTCTCGTCACACTGCAGCAGCGTGGCTGGTTAGTGGCTTGTACACCCCTTTCCGCTTATGCCAGTATCATGCACTCTTGTTTACAAACTACAACTCTCACTTCTCGGCGAACGAACTATATATTACACCTACATCTACGCAACACCTATCTTCACACATGTGTACAGCAAACAGGCGATGTCACCAAACAGTCTGCCGACAAGCCCACACACGTCAATTCTGCCTGTATGCTCGCTTGGCTGGCCGGCGGAACTGAGGAAATTTCCACTGGCCAACAGTACAGACGATTTACCTGCAGCTCACTACATACACGTCAGTTTTGCCTTTACGGTCAGGTCTGTTCAGGCCGATCGAAAGGCAGAACTGTACGTGTATGTGGGCCCTAAGCAGGGACCCCGATTAAATATCACCACCTGCTAATTGCACCGACGCAACGCAGCGCAAGTGCAGAGCAAGTAAATCGGATCTAGTGCATGTGAGTATTTAATTCCAATGAAACACAGGTGCAAATTTTCCATTGCACCCGTAAAAAGCGATATTTAACTGGCACCTTCAGTGCAGCTTCAGCCGGATGCAAGTGTGAAATTACACACTATCGCA
The DNA here is from genome assembly GCA_003012365.1 of Medauroidea extradentata. Lineage (NCBI taxonomy): Eukaryota > Metazoa > Arthropoda > Insecta > Phasmatodea > Phasmatidae > Medauroidea > Medauroidea extradentata. The sequence continues at coordinate 16,787 of PNEQ01066472.1, read as the reverse complement.
CATTCCAGCGTCTAAGTGCGAGCCGGCAGACGACAAAGTCCGTGGTGGCACACAGATCACATTATACTTTTCCAGTGAAAGAAAAATTCAGAAATTCAAACAATATATAGTAAAATGTATGCATATATGTATATGTAAATGAATGTTAATATTTATGTAAGTATGTATGTAAGCGTGTATGTATATTATCGATAAATTCAAACACCGTTTTACCGATCACCAAGAAAACTTGGAATTTACATGACAATTTTCATGGAGGAGGTCTTATGCTATCAATTTTAATCTAACTTACCAACTCGCCACTAGATGGCGTTGCAGCGCATCAACTTCTATACCTAGCTTCTTCTTATGATATGTAGGGCACAGGGAGCGAGGTGGAGTGATTCGACCAACATAAATTTGTAAATATACAGTGTCACGACAACATCTGCCAGGTTCTGCTAGTTGATTATAAAATCACCCAAGTAGCCGAAGAATTACAATGCAAATGAAATGCCGCCAAAACACGATTATAGCTCTGTAATTCATAATCAAACTAATAAAACTTGAGCCAAAAATACCAAACTAAATAAACTGCACAACTGGCTACAATCAAGAAAATAATTTGTGTAACTGCAGTCCACTGAAACACTCTTTTGCTTTAGCTGTTCCATAATAAATATAAATAGGAGGGTTAGAGTTTACGGCAATATTTAACTCAGTTACATAAGATATTCGTAAATAAATTCAAACAATTTCAAACTAAAAAGTTTAATTATTTACAATTCTGCGAAAATTGAAACGAAATGTGCGTGTATGAATACTTGCAAAACATAATTAATTTTATTTAATTTTATATTAATTCAAGAGGATACCCGAGGGTAAGGGCACCGCACCTCGAATGCAGATCTTATGAGTGAGAGAGCGTAGGCAATCTGCATGACACTGAGGGTGACATGAGATGAGGCCTTACGACGGAGAAGCGCCGGAATGAGAAGGGCCAGGGAAACGAGATATCCCATAGAAAACCCGCACTATTCCCATATACGAAAATCCGAGTCGACTCCCCCGGATATTGAAAATGGTTCGCCTGATAACAAACTGTTGTGCTCTTAGCTTTATAATGTTGCCTGGGTAACTAATTTTATGATTATTTAGTTCAAAGCATAAATTTATAAATAAACAATTTTAAAATATCACTATTTCTGCCTGGTGTAAATTAAATGTTTACTTTTTAAAACCGTTTGAGGAACACAATTTTTCACCTTGAAAGTAACATTTCCCTGGGGAGGTCTACACGCTTCTAGTTAATGGCGCAGGTGCCAGAATAATTAGGTTCAAATCATCACTTCCCCCTACAAAAAAAAGTCTAAATCCGCCCAACACTCCCCCCTCCCCCCGCAACCAATTCTTCTAATTACATAGCCTACCGTTTGGGAGCAATAGAACAATATTTATTTATTTTTTGGGATATTATTGATGCCAAATTTTTCAAATGTTGTGTGTGCTTCATGCGCATATCAAGAATTTTAGATTTGGTTACAACTTAGGACTTTGTTGTTGAGATCAATAAGTATGTAGACTACAGAAGAAAGAGAGGATAGGCCTGTTCCCGATTTATTTAAGCATCGTATTTGTCGTTAGCATATAATATAGTTTGATAGTATTCTTATGCGTGTATGTTCTCCACTTTACATGTCCTTCATGATGTGCCTGGCAGTAGCTGTCATGTTTAGTATGCAAGTGCGTAATTGCTAAAATAAGTTGAACTACAATTTCTCTTCTATTGCCTCTTTAAATATTCCCTTTTCGCTTATTGTTGTTGAATGCATTTGTATGATGTACATTTCATGTTACGTTCAATTATCTTTTTTCTAATGGTAGGTCGCTAGCCTTGCTTGCACTAAATTGGATGAAATTATGCAAAAGGGAACCAACCAACAGTTCACCGCAACTGAGATATTCAAAGTTAAAGTTGACTGTGTGTATCTAAACCTTGTATAAGCAATTTTTTCTGCACTCTTTTTATTCTTCAAATACTACGGTTTAATACATGATCTTTTTCTAACACATTCTTTAGACCTTTTCCTTGTACGTGGTTTCGTTATCTCAAAATAAACAAATTTGTGGGTTGGTTCTTTATGCATAAGTACGTCCAATTGAACTTCGGAAATGACCATGCTGTGTTGTAGACTTATTATAAGAATGTACCGCAAACTAACCACTGCTTCAATAGTTGAGTATTATTCTACTAAACTAATTTTAAGCTCGTGGTCTTTTCACTCATACCCGATTTATGTTAGTGACAGTTGTTTCACTCCTTAGGAATGATCAGATATTTGAATATCTTTGCTTGCGTGTATTTGTCCTGACGGTCCTATGCGATGCGTTCTTCAGATGTGAATTCTTGATGTGCCTGAATTTTTATGATTGTTTTGGAAGAGTCTTGTGGCAAATCAGTATTGACTGCTGTTGGTAGTGTCGTGGCAGTTATGTCAATATTAATATTTGAATTTTCGAGTGTATCTCCTTGTTAGCTTGCACATTATTACTAGCACTGCAATTTGTAGCAAGGTCAACAAGCACATATACTCAATGCATGTGTATATGCTGGCAACATCGAGCGTGAGGGACAGTACTGAACAATTATGATTTTATTGGCCCTATTAGAAAGAGAACATTCATAATTTTTATGCCGGAAACCATGTGTTTTTATATACAAATTTTTAAGATGCGCCAGTGAGGCATTATATTTTGTTTGTCTATTTAAATTTGTCCAATCTCAATTTATATTAGTTTTAAATACGTTTCTATGCATAATGTCGTGGGTCACTTCGTGCTCTACTTCTGCTTCAAGATTAATATAATTTCAATCTACATAGGAAATATATTATTTGAACTTGTTTGCTACTCTTGCTTCTCCTATTCCACAAGTTGTGGCTAAAATTGGATATCTTCATTTTACAGATTTAATCTGACTGATAAGGAAGGCTCAGCTGACCGTAAAGTGCCTTTGCAGCCACTGGTTTTCTACGCCAAAGACGGCAAAGTGTCTCGTTACAATCTGCGTAAGGTAAGTAGCTGCCTGCCATTCTATTAAGAATATGACTGATGCTCTTTTCAAAGAAAAGTTACGTGGCGTAAATAAATTCTGAAAATAACAACTGCTAATTCTAACCATTACCTTAACAGTAACTCTAATTACAGGGTACTTTTGTTTCCATCAATTTTATTTTTGATTCTCAGATTATTTTCAACGATATTCCTCTGCCGTTAACGTAAATCCTGCCAAATATATTACTAAAAATCCTATCTATTTATTCTAGCTACTATCAGAAAAAAATAGTTGTAATTTTTTTTCACAAGACATTTCTAATAAAAAAAATTAAAATTTTTCACCGCTCCTTAAATTGTGGTTAATTTTATGTCTAGCAAGGAGACAAAGGTGTAAGGAGGGTAAACCTAGAGAAGGATTTATTACGGCTACGCAAGAAAATATTCCAAAAATTTCACAGGACCGACTGTAGTGTTTACAAAGTACCATCAATGTAAGCATTTATCTTAGTAAAATCAAGGCAAGGGTGTAAGTTTTACACACAACTTACTCGCTTTCGCACCTCTGCTGGCAGCAATTCCCGGTTCTTTGGTATTCGGTCTTCGAGTTGACCGTCCGTTTCTGCTGCGTTCCGACGACGATTGTACCTATTCTCCTTTATTTCAGCCCGTCGTTAATTGTCTCGTCAGAGCGCCTTTGATCTGGTGTTTACCTTCTTATTTGATGTACTTAAGTCCTGCATGGTAATTCGGAACTATGACACTATCCAATTTGATTAGTCTTTCATTGTAAACCAGTTCTGTTTCTTTAAGTCTGTTGCGTTAGTTAAAAAGTCCTCTGCTTGCAACATTCTAGATCGCATTCTTACTGTTGCCCCTGCAATTATCGTTCATAAATCTTAACAACATGCCTTAATTAGAATCCAAAAAATTCGCAAACTTAATTTTAGTTAATGTTCAAGTCTGGCTTAGTACATTTATAGAATTATCATAAAATACACCAAAAAATGGCAAAATCGTGTACGGTAATTAGGCCTACAGTTACCTGACATATAGAACGGACATTTTCTCATAAAATAACATAAAAAATTTTGAAGCATTCGAACAAATTAAACATTGCACTGATCATATTATAATATTGAACCGCATGGTCATGGCTCCACGAAAACTAGCCAAGAACTCAGACAGTAAAATATTCATTAACCGTCAAGGTTAAAAGGTACTAGCAAAACTGAAATATGAAATCTACAGCAGAGAAAATAATCTATATGCTAACTGGCAGTGCAAGGTAAACCAGATAGACATTTATATTACGGTCTTTGGTGCATAGAATTCATAAATTGTTAAACTGCACATGGTGCCTTTTACAGTGGCCACTGTGGATACCTGCACTAAGTCACGTGTCCTGACAAAACAACATTGGTGATATTAGCTGCATTCATGAAGCGTTTGTGAGGAATTTTGAAGTTCCTGCACACTTTCAGAACACCAGCTCGTGAACATGTGTTTTATGTGGTATAATTAGTGAGGAAGAGAATATAGTTAATAACTTTATGACTCGAAGTACATATATTACTTATGTGACCGATCAGTAGTTGCCTGGAGTGAAACCATGTTATTTTACAGAATTGTTTCAATTTTATTCGAAACACGGTGTCACTCTAGGTAGCTACTGATTGGTTTCTTTATTAATATATGTACTTTGAGTCATAAAGTAAAGCTTTTTATTTTCATTCTCTTCCTCACTTATTATGTCACATATAACATAGGTTCACGAGCCGGCAGTCTAAAAGTGCGCGTGAATTTCTGAAGTCCTCACAAACACCTCATAAATACAGTTGCTACTACCAGTTTTGTTGTCAGGGCACCTGTAAGTACAGTGGCTACTTTAGAAGTAACTATGTGCAGGTTAACAATGTTCTTTTTTATCCATGCACCTATGCCCATAAGAGAAAACAATGTACATTATTTTTTTTCTTTCCAAGATACCTTTCAAATCACAGGTTAAATCTTCAACTGCTCACAAAACGTAACGATTGTCTCTCTCGTTCGCCAGTAGTTTTAGGAATACTGCTCACAGAGAATAATCCTTCAAGTACAATAAGTGACAAATCCTTATTATGTAGACTACAGAATTAGCCTTATAATTTTATAGAGACATGTCACACATAATTAAGCTAGAAGAGCCAAATTTAGCATAAAACGCTTATATGTATTCCATAATGCCTGTTACCTGACGGAGACAAATCACACGAATATCTGATATATATATATATATATATATATATCGGATTTTGGACAACACGTTTCCCGCCCCTCATCACTAATCACATTTATAAACTTGTGTAGGTCAATTTCTAACATATGCAATTGCATGGTCTCCATTAGGCTAGTGCACGCACGTATCTTGTCCTTTTTTGCTATACCATGGGTCACAGGACGATTTAACACGCGTATAAAAAAAGAAATATGTGAAATAGCCATTTCCTCATCTTAAGTGTTTGCCTCACAACCCACGGTTACAGAATATACAGTGATAACATCGGCAACCAGTGTTTCGCAGTGAGCGGAACAAGCAGTTCGGGGTCTGAATCTCCTGGTGGTATCTGAGATAATTGGTTTAGAAGTGATGTCATAAGTGAGCTCACTAAATTGCTAACAAAATCTGTCACCGAGGTGTAAAAATTTCTTAATTTTACACAGTCTTTCTATCAACAGAAATGTATTTTACACAAATTTTTTTTTTATGTTTTATTTTCATGGTCGAAAATATGTTAATTGTAAAATAACTAATCCATTGAACTATTATATGTATGTAATGCGTTTGCTAAATGACACGTGCTGTTTGGTAAAAATATATATATAGTATTTACACTCATAATTTTTCTCCGTGTGGCAAAAAAAATACTGTCTTTTAAGTAAGTGTATTTTATCCAGTCAACTGAAGCATGCTTAAAGTCCCAAGATTAAAGGTATGAACTAATTTTCTTTAACTTTGCTTTGCTATAGGGCCTATTCACTATTGCGATTGAAGCGAACATTTTTAATAGATTATAATGAAGTTAACCTTTGATGACTGTTAGTTGTTATCGTTATAGAATTGTTACTACAGTTTTGTTACTAAATTGTTATAGTCTTAATTTGGTTTCCGCTGAGAGATTTAATTGACTCTATTCTATTTTAATATGGTATCTTGTGCAGCTAACTTAGTTCTCCGTTGCTAGTGTGTACTAGAGGCATATATCTGCAACAGCGTTCTCATCAGAAATCTGACCATAAAATTTATACTAATTATTATTACAATTTGTCTAATCATTTTGCGTTTGTATTTAAAAATTTCTTACTACTACTGATTTTGATACCAGTTTATTTACTTGAGTTATTAAATTTTCTGAAATAAAAAAAAAGCTCGGTAACAGCAGTTAAGTAATACACTAAACAATTTACATAGAATGTACCTTAAGCTGCTGAGAGCAGAAAAATACTTTTACCTAAACAGGAAAATTCTCAGCGACTAGTTATGCTGGAGTTGATTTAAATTTACTTTTAACAGAAATTTAAACGCTCAAACTCATATTTAGCCTACCTATGATTACTACACATACTTTACGAATTACTGTGTTTTTGTTTGTGTTTTACACTGTGGTGTAAAATAGCACACATGTGTACCTAACTGAAACAAAAATACCTAGTTGCTGCTTGTATTCATGCCTCCGCGTAACAGCAAACCTCTGACATTTTCTAATTATGTAGTTTCAATTCGGTTTACAGATTTTGATGCTGTATTAACTGTTTTATCACATTTATTCAAATAACTCAGAACTAGTTCGTGGGCAGCAAAAGACAAACTATAATCAACAGTTCAAGCAACAACCGCTTTAAGAAATCCATTTGTAATTTCTAACCACTTCATCTTCTTCTCGGATGACACTCTGCATCCTTCGATATCAGCAAATATTACTTTCCCCATCAAGTGTTATGAAACAGTTCTACGAATTATTAGGCAGAAGTACCTGTTGGAACTCTTGTTTAAGTTATTTGGAAGATTAATTCAAGGCGAGATAATTACAAGCCTTGAAGATAGAGATGAGCAACTTCGAATTACAAGTATTCGGAAATTTGAATTGTTGCGATAAAATCGATTAATCAATTTTGGGCAACATGTTCGAATGATCATTCGCTTCGCGCTAACGAGAAAATATCGGGATATGCATTGTTTTTGCGATACATTACAATTTGTTACGATATTTTTTTTAATGCAATGCACAACCAAACAAAATATGCTTATTTTGCCTGAACAGTGATGTTTTGCGAAAACATAGAAATCAAGAAAAGCGATTTTACGTAGCGTCCACTGCATACTATTGAAGAATCATTCACGTAAATTTTATAGCAGACCGAGAAGTATACCAAAACTAGTTTCAAGAAGTTAATAATGAAACTTTCATTCAGAAAAATATTCGCTATCAAAATTAGACGGCGATTATTTCATTCAATAAAATACTCGCTTAAAGAAAGTGTATGACGAATGACTTATTCCGTTCGATATTCACTTTAGTAAAGTGGTTGACAAGTGTTTAATACAGTAAAATTTTCGTTTTCAAAAAGTGGGTTACGAATGTTTCATTCAGTGTAATATTTGCATTTAAGAATTGGATGGTGAATGTTTGTCCAGGCGAAGCTAAGTGAATGATCAAGATGTTATTAAAATTCACGATCTGGAGTAAGTAAGTTTTTTAGTCTCGTGGCCAGGTTTTGTCGCTCGTCAGGGTTAGTCAGTACTGAGGTACAACGCCTGTAATGGTGTTCCGGATTTTGAAATGGCAGGACTCCAAAAATATCCTACATATTATTTTATATCTGTTAAACATTTTACTAAATACGCTACCTTCGGTTCACATTTTATACACTTAGTACATTTATATAACACAGTATTATTTTGTATTTGCTTCTGAGATATTTTGACACATAACATTCTGTTTCTCTTTATAGTGATTTTGGTTTACATACTGCATACAAATATTTTAGTGCCAAATCGTCACATTCGTCTGTTAACAGCCACTTTTACCTTGATCAAGAGGTAGGATCGCAAGTGAACACTGTGTAATATTTGTCTTTAACATTAGGAAAGCAAGGAACTAAACGAACGAAACATAAAACAAGCACTTAATAGATAGCACCAGCCCGATAAATCCTAGTCGGCAGGTTACTCAAATAGATTTATTTTGCTAGGAAGACTTAGACATGTTATAAATATTTAAAGTAATGGAGCGGCAAATATTTTGTCTTATTCGTGAGTGCAAAAAAGATTTATTATCTAACGAAGTGAAAGGTGAACTGAACAATAACCGAATAATACCATCTGACTGATAGTTCTGACTAGTAAGCCTAATAGATTTTGAAAATCATTCGATTTTGCCCATAACTACTTGAAGGTCTCACTAGTTGAGGTATTGTTAGGTAGTTAAGAATCGTCATCATTCTCTTTAGAATAGTAATATTTTGATTAATCTAAGAACTATCACAATGCTGACAGCTGAAACATACTGTAGGCTATGCGTGTCTTCAGTATCAGTAAATATCTCCTTTAAAGTTGTGGTATAACTTTCTTCCGATCGTTGCGCTATAACTCTTTAAAATTTAGGATTAGGAGCTCACACAACAAATGTTCTTCTTATGACTGGATTTAGTTGCTTGGACATACTCCATTGCAAAATGAATGACTAAACAAATAATAGAATACAATTAAAAGCAGAGTATGCTTTTAATTGTTTTCTATTATTTGTTTAGTTTTCTTTGACAGTCATTAATTTTGAAATGGAGTATGTCCAAGCAACTAAATCCAATCATGCACTCCCATTGCACAGTTTTTTTAAAGAACATATATTCTTGTTATTTATTAATATTGATAGCAATGTCTCTTCTACAGTAGAACATTGAAATTAGTATACCATTTGACATGCTGCGTAAGTAACATTTTGATTTATTATGTATTGGTCAAGTAACGAGCAATGTGTGAAGTAGTAAAAGTGTGTCGAGAAAATGAGTACACAGTAGAATATAATGAGTTCGTGGTTATAATAATTACAGATGAGTGTAATGCTAAACTTTAATGTAAAAATTCGTAAATAGAGTGAGACTATAAAGTGTGAAATTAGTAATATTGTATTGTTTATACTATTTCGGTACGAAATATAACAACAAATAGGGCATCAGAATGTAAGGGTAAGGGAAACTGGACACTTCCGTAAATATGTGACAACGATCGTGAGTCAACACATACCCAATAAGTAAAATCCCAAACGGACGTTCTGGAGATTGATCCTATATCACAGTTTTAGGATGCGAGTGGACTGGTCGCTCTGCTATTGCAGTCCTTCTCCCTACTGACCATTAGGTACGCCTTAATACAACATATTTAACCCCATGAGTGATGTTGGTAAACAAAAGAATAAACGGATTGTAGACGAGCATTCTGTGTGATGATAGCAAAATTATTTTTACACTTTATTATGTTTCACTACATATTTATCCTGATATCAACAATCGTAATACAATAATACTGTTACAAGTTGGGCACTGTACACTAAGGGATGGAGGTCATTGATTAAGTTAAAGGAAATAATTAAATTAAACCTTAATTTATTAACAGCTATCTGAACAAAATGCCTGAATGTCTCTAACGATCAATGTTACAGTTTCTAGTACATCATAGGTTACTGACATTTAAAACAAATTATTAATTTACTGTGTACATAACAGTTATGAATTCAACATACTAAAGTGTCAGGCCTCTATACAAACCCTCTGTTAAAAACTGTCTCACTACACACCTAAAAATTGTGGACCCAGCGTCCTAACTCGGAGCACCCCAATGGTCCTCTTTTGATATTTCAGCACGCCTTCGTCGGTATTAGTCGCGGTACACAATACAGCCGAATGTCCTCGCATACCACTCACAACCTGTCACTGTCACCACGATCCACTCACTTGGGCATGAGATGTCTCTCGACAACTCCCCAGCTGTGGCGCAGCTCCCTTACATACTATTAACCAAGAGTCCAGCATTCTCGTGACGACTCTGTCTCTGAGATACGAGAAACACGTCGCATAAGGGTCGAGGCTTGTCGGGGAACAGTGAGCAGCTAGAAGAATTATCCATGTGTTGATATTTACAGAAATCAGAGTGTTTACGAAACTCGAGATAGGCGTGCAGCTGACTGCGCAAAGGAAAACATGGGCTGCATAGTGTTTCAGTTTTACGTTGTGTATTTGTCGTGGTGAAAAAAGCATACTCTTTTATGCATTCGTATTCTCTTTAGTTGTCTATGACAGACATCTGAATCGCAATGGAGAATGTCCATAAAATTTCATCCAGTGCTGTACTCTCACTGCATAACTCTTCCAACGATTCAGGTACAAGGTTACCAGCCAGAAATTCAGCGACATGATCACCTTCCCCTCCCCTACAGTGTCCGGGAACAACCCAAGTCCCAGGGCCGGTTACAGCCAGGGTCTAAATACTTTCTTGGTAATAAGTCCATGAGCTCACGCCGCACAATAGAGGTACTTACTGCTACTGGTATAACAAACCAACAGTCATCCATATTGATGCACCCTAAACATTATTTGTATTGCACCGAACTGTTCAAAACTGCCCGAAGAGTATTTATTTTGCCTCTCTTCCACTAACTTATTGGCTTACTGTAGAAAGTGTCTCACACATGTCGACACCCAAAATATCTTCTTGAAATAAAGGGACAAGATAGGAAGGATTCGAGCTCCGCACCTCCCATATGTAACTATAATTTACGAATAACAAAGTAAACATTAAAAGTTTTCCCACAAATTACAGTAAAAACCTGAACCGACATTCAAAATTGTCTCTAAATTTGAATCGCCCAGTGGAGAAAAGAACTAAGACACTTTTTGTTACTTTTCAGGAGAAGGAAAAACTGTTTTCTAAACAAAGTACTTTCCCCTGAATCCTCAAATTTCTGTATTGCATCAACTTCCTTGCTCTTGGTATATATTTATTGGATGGTAAATGAAATCTGTCAAATGCATTTTGCATACAAGTATTTTGAAAAAAAAAAGACTTAATTCCCTTTTCTGCTTGCCAGCTGTTTTCAAGCACCTTTTCCTGTTGTTTGCATAGGATACAGCATCACATTCAGAATTCACTATAGCGTTAGTTACACACATGTATCATAAGTCATAGTTAATTGTCAACTTCAGTTCACAATTTATTCCTACGAAGACATCTTGACAGGTCTCAACATTGGAACAAACAGTAGGCCACAACACTATTCCATCATAAAAGGACACTGAATCTTCGCCTCTAACATGTCTTAGGAGTTTCTTGGTGTCTTCCATTTCTGCCTTGTTAATGGGCACTTTTCCAGCATGATATGCTTAATCCAAATTCATGGAGAAATTTGTGTTCTTCTTTGCCACGTGAAAATTGTGACTTGCAAAACTGTTTGTGTACGAAATAGCTGTTGATTATCACTGTAATATCGAAATTCCTTAAATTGGGATATGGTGAAACCTTGTTTCTCACTTCGTGGAACGGATCACTTGCCGGTTTCTTGAGACAACACAGGTTTTTTTTTATGTGACGAGGCCACCAGATTTCAAAGTTCATTATTCTTTAAGTTTCAAATATTATCACACTGATATTGGGTATGCTGTTGGCTATTGTTTCCACATGCTCATTTGGAGTATAAACTTCCTCTTCAAATACCCGATCACACGGCAGGAAGGAATGTTCTCTTTCTGTAAATCTGTGAACCATCTTCTTAAACCTACCAAGTTGTGTAATTCATATTACTGTAACTCTTATCTATCGAACAACACCTTTAACATAGAGCAACACTACGAATTCAAAATTGCTGGAAGTAGTTCACAGATATAGAAACTACTGCAATTCATTCTCATTCTTCATTCTGTTTCGAAGGCACCTGCTGCCACCTAAGGGCTAAGAAAATATACAACTTTTTGATTTGTTTCTACCTGCTGTCAAACAGCGGAGAATGGAACTAAGTCCGTAGATTAGCGGAGAAAAGAACCAAGTCCGGGACTTAGTTCTTTTCTCCGCAGTGCGTGATGATGTTACCTACTGTTTATCCCACACCCATCATGCATTGGTGAGTTTAATACGAATAGGTGTAAACATGAAAATGCCATAAAATAGACTTACTTCCTTTCTCCCCTGGCCTATTCATTTGTCCTAAGCATTATACAATGTTGGTAGAGGCCTTCCGTCATCAACAATAGTTTTCTTTTATTTTTACTCCATTTTTCTAAATAACAAAACCTCCGTTCAATGAGTTGGTTCCCTGTAAACGAATTGAACATAAAGGTTGTCACTAAGACTCTATTTACTACGCTACATTAAGACGAGTAGAGGGTTTTGGCTGATACAACGCCACAGGTTCAGGTTCAGGACCCAGGACTTGTAACCCAACACCCTGCCCGCCACCTTGGATGACATCATGGCCACCATTTTATATGACGTCATGGCCGCCATCTTGTATCCATTCGTCATCTTGAAACCTGATAGCCCAACACCAAAATTTTCCAAAATTTAGAAAATTTAAAAAATTTAAAAAATGAAAAAAAAGTCAAAAAATTCTAAAAAATCTGAAAACCCCCGTACCTCAATCTTGTTTCCGGACGCCATATTGTTTCCAGCAGACATCTTGTATCCAGATGTCAATATGGGATTTATTCCGAAGCTTCCGAAAATGTTCCGATTTCTCATTCCATCCGAAACCCACATGCATTTAAAAATAAATTTTATAAAAAATAATTTTAAATAAAAACTATATTATGTAAACATAATTTAGTTAAAAAAGCACATGCTAAGTAACCTAAGGCAATCTTCGGTCAAACTCAGTAACCTTCGGCTCGACCTTAAAGTTGTTGCTTATGCCGCCATCTTGTTGTTGTTCCCGAGTTGTCTACTAGAGACGCTGCTGTCTTCGCCATATTCGAGTAACCCTTACATTTTTAATAACTAAAAATTTTAAACTAATCGAAACTAATTATTTTTTAATATAAGGTGAGCAATGCCCGGTCGATATTCGATCAATTCTGTCATTAAAATTTTAAAAATAAATTCGTAATGTTACGCGATTCAATTAGTCAATTATAGCATGATCGTATACAATCGAATCTATACCCGATCGAGTTCCGATAAATTCCGTAATTAATTATGATACTTACTTGCACAACTCCCAGACATGAACGACAGCACCAGATCTATTCAGCATTGAACTGACTGTAGTTTTGTTTAACCATGCAGTTTTTTACTGTACCTTCCCCTCTCCCCTCTTCACCATTTCTCCTCTTCTCCGCCATTACTGCTGCGCATGTCAGAAACCGTCCCAGCTTCCCATCCTGCATCACATTAACTTGAACTGTCATTGCACTTCCCCCTTATTTCCCTCTTCACCATTATTACTGCTGCACCTGTCAGAACCTGTCACCCACTCCCCTACCTTCAGCATTACATGTGTATAGATACAGACTTCCCTCTGCTCGGCTATGTAATATATAATGTCTTAATACCAATATCCTAGCAAGTTTTATTTTTCTGTCATGACTCTACCTTTCTGCATATCTAATGTAATATGTTTGTGCAGAATTTAATTATAATACTCATTGATCACTCAGGGTAAAAACACTTATTTTTAAAAATTTAACTTTATTTCACAATATGTTTCCTACATACTAATACATGCAAAAAAACATAGGTTCCCTCTTGAAAACAATCAATCAATAATCGTTATAATAGTAACTTCAACCATAGCACCGAATCTCAGATATGTAATAGTTTTGATTTACAAAAAAACCAAGCCTTTGTACAGACATAAGCTTCAAGTAATTACATTACAATCTTGAACACAAAGTCCTCGTAGCAGAAGCGACGCCTATAACACAGCTACGGATGCTGCTACCATACTCGATGGTGACTTAGGTTAAGACGAAGTTGTGGTCAACACAACTGGAATGACATCGAACATGGGCGAACAGCCCATCATCATGGTCGAAGTGGTGAGGAATGTTGAATAACAGTGACGAATGTTGACGAAGTCGTAACGAATGTTGACGATGTGATGACGAACATTGACGAAGAAGTGACGAATGTTGACGAAGTGGCGACGAACATTGACGAAGTTGTGACAAACATTGATGATCCGATCGTCAATGTTCGTCATCACTTCGTCAACATTCGTCACCACTTCGTCAACATTCGTCACTGCTTCTTTAACGTTCGTCACCACTTCGACCATGACGATTTGCTGTTCGCCCATGTTCGCTGTCACTCCAGTTGTGTTGACCATAACTTCGTTTAAACCTAGGTCACCTACGAAGATGGTAGCAGCATCCGTAACTGTGTTATAAGTGTCGCTTCTGCTACGAGGACTTTGTGTTCAAGATTGTAATATAATTACTTGAAGCTTTTATGAGTGTACATAGGCTTGTTTTTTTTTTTATGTAAATCATAACTATTACATATCTGAGTTTCGGTGCTATGGTTGAAGTTACTATTAAAACCATTATTGATTGATTATTTTCAAGAGGGGACTTATGTACTTTTGCATGTAGCTCGTATGTAGGAAAAAATTGTGAAATAAAGTTAAATTTTTAAAAATAAGTGATTTTACCCTGAGTGATCAATGAGTATTATAATTAAATTATGCACAAACATATTACATTAAATATGCGGAAAGGTAGAGTCATGACAGAAAAATAAAACTTGCGAGGATATTGGTATTAAGACATTATATATTACATAGCCGAGCAGATGGAAGTCTGTATCTATACACATGTAATGCTGAAGGTAGGGGAGTGGGTGACAGGTTCTGACAGGTGTAGCAGTAATAATGGTGAAGAGGGAAAGAAGGGGGAAGTGCAATGACAGTTCAAGTTAATGTGATGCAGGAAGGGTAGCGGGGATGGTTTCTGACATGCGCAGCAGTAATGGCGGAGAAGAGGGGAAAGAGAAAGGGGGAGAGGTCTGGTGCTGTCCATCATGCCTGGGAGTTGTGCAAGTAAGTATCATAATTAATTACTGAATTTATCGGAACTCGTTCGGGTATAGATTTGATTATATACGATCATACTCTAATTGATTAATTGAATCGCATAACATTACAAATTTATTTTTAAAATTTTAATTCATAGAATTTTTCGAAAATCGATCGGGCATTGGACACAAGATATTAAATAATAGTTAGTATCGATTAGTTTTAAATTTTTAGTTATTAAAAATGTACGGGTTATGTATACACACCTACTACATAGCATGTGAACGTGTGAACCATACATAGAGTATACACTATAAACAAATAATTGATTACTCGAATATGGCGAAGACCGCAGCGCCCCTAGTAAACAACTCGGGAACAACAACAATATGGCGGCAATAGCAATAACTTTAAGGTTGAGCCGAAGGTTACTGAGCTTGGCCGAATATTGCCTAAGGTTACCGAGCATGGCCAAGCTTACCCGATGTGCTTTTTTAACTAAATTATGTTTATATTATATAGTTTTTATTCAAAAATATTTTATTTTTATAAACTTTATTTTTAAATGCATGTGGGTTTGGGATGGAATGAGAAATCGAAACATTTTCGGAAGCTTCGGAAGGAACCCCAAGAATGCATCTGGATACAAGATGCTGCTGGAAACAAGATGGCATCCGGAAACAAGATGGAGGTACGGGGGTTTCCGGAATTTTTAGAAAATTTTTGGAATGTTGATATTTTTTATAATTTTTGGAATTTTCTTTTAATTTTTTAATTTTCTAAATTTTGGAAAATTTGGTGTTGGGCTTTCAGGTTACAAGATAGCAGATGGATAAAAGATGGGGACTATGACGTCATCCAATATGGCGGCCATGACATCACTCAAGATGGCGGCTCTGTGGTGTAGGGTTACAAGTCCTTGGTCCCGAACCTGTGGCGTTGTATTGCCGAAACCCTCTACTAAGGCGCCCGTCTACCTGCCTCTCAAATTGCGCTGCAGTGTATTTGAGATACACGTTTTATAAACAAACTGTTCCATGTGTGCTCACGCGGGTTTCGCATGAAAAGAAATAACATTTCAGACCAGGACGGAATACAACTTTCAACGCATCACGTGTTTCGCAAACAGCATTTTTAAGCCCTTCAACGTGGCCGAAAACGGCATTTTCACACTGCCAGGCCTCACAATATTGTGGACGAATCTCTGCGAAACTGGTATAAGACCCTGCGTTGGACATTCCTTAAAACATTCCACCAATTAAAAGACGGGGTCACCACTCAAAGTGCCAGTCAGGCGAGTGTTCTATACGATAGCACTGCACGCCGTTTCAGCGTCTTGCGGTAGAGGCGAAACCGCTGGTCAACATCGCCCTTGACACCGTGATTCACTCACACAAACACATGGCCAGTATACGGGTGCCTTAGTCAGGCCCACCAAGAGGGGGGGGGGGGCAAGGGGTGCAATGCTCAGGGGCCTGGGGTCTCAAGGGGCCCGGGGCGGACCATATACTCGTACCATGGGCAGGTGCACCAAATGGTTTCGGAGGTGGACATGGCCAATCGGCTGGCATTATGCGAGCGGTGATTGTACCAGCTAGTAAATAAACATATTGTTTACAGATGAGTCAATTTTTCAAACCATAGGTGTTTCAAACCGTAAAAAAATTGGGGGTGTGGGGGGCCCAAACTCACATTTGCCCAGGGGCCCGAAATTTC